>JAPMOQ010010989.1:4330762-4352239 GCA_026543055.1 Argiope trifasciata | reverse complement strand
AATACAACGTGGAGATTCATCAAAATTTCGAATTCGAATTTTTGCCGATTTTTTTTACTACCTATACAAGAAAGTAAAGAAAGGGGGAATTCCTGCTAGTATATAACCTTTTTATAGAACAGATCAGTCATGCATAACTAGAACTAGAAGTGATTGCTCTTATAATTTCATGCAGTTGTAAACTTGAGAGAAAATCAGCATATAATAATTTTAGAACAATTCGTTAATATAGCGTCTAGACTAAGTTGTATATTCTTACTTTTTTTAGAGACAGTGACGGAAAAGTAAAATTTTTTGCCCATATAGGATTTCAATATAACGAATCAAATAAACATTTAATTTTCATCATACGATTATTTTTCCTGACTTGATTCATGAAAAACTGTGAGTCACTGTGGAATTTCCCAACAAATCTCAACACCAAAATAAATAATTCAAATACTCAAAAATTTAACTGATTGTAATTTTGAAATTTTCTGAATATATTTAAAATGTTTCTCTTTCTCAGACCTCAGTTCTTCAAAAGTGTTATTAACAAGAATTCCAAAAAATTAAAAATGTAATTAAAGTAGATGAGGTTAAAATTAAGGGTGGAAACAATTAAAACCTCTCATTGGAAATAAATCTGCATTTTCATTTTTTAATACATCCTTTTTTTCAATCCAATGTTATCTTCTTTTGAGTTATAACAAGGCATACTTCTGCTGTTTATAAAACATTTGTATAGAATTAATTTTTCAAAAATCTTGTTATTCGATTCAATTCTATACATGAGGAAAATAATAGAAAACAGGAAACACATTTTTCTTGATTTTTCTTTGATAGAAGTAAATATCTGTTAACTTTGCCAAAATTTTAAAAAAAATTAAGGAGAAGTGTAAGCATGGATATCAGTAAGAATTTGTACATGTTCAAAACATTTTATTTTAAATTAATTAAAAGAATCAAAATCGACATAGTGTATTTAAATAAATAAAATAAAAAATTCCTGAAACAAAAAAAATTATTAAGTTAGATTAGACATTAGGTAAATCGATCTTTTTCGATATAGATTAAATATAACTTTTTAACCATGTAAAAAAAAGGATTAAAAAACTTTTAAAGTACTTTTTAACCATGTAAAAAAAGGATTAAAAAACTTTTAAAGTACTTAGCAACCCTGTACATGTTTTATACCATCTAATAAACATTTCTTAATAATTTCAGTGATGTACATTTTTTGTTAACCATGTCGATGAATACCTAAAACTTTTACTGTTTTGTTCCATAGTACTGATCTTACAAAAGTCCAAAATTAAGTAACAAATTAAAAAAAGATTTTTGTTAAAAATATTTTTATAATTTTGAAATATATTGAACCAAGAAAAATTATTGATAATTTTCTGAGTTCCATTTTCATAAATTTATTGGTAAAACATATGTTTTAAATTGAATTAATGCAGTTAATTTCAATTATTTGTCATTTATGGCTTTCATCCCTTACTTTTACTATGCAGAAATGTGCTGGAAAATATTTCAAGTGGAATCAAATTTAACAATTCACACTACGTTAAAGAACACAAAATCAGACAATGATTTTTTTCTTCATTAATTAATCAAATTTAAAAGGCTTATTCATCTATGTCTAAACCTTCAATGAAATCTTCTAAATCTCACTATTTATCTTTCATGTCAGAAATTTTAAAGCTTTCGATGAGGGAAATAAAAATAAGAAAAATAAAGTTCAAAATAAAACATCAATCGAAACTCTTCATAGATAATATATCTTTAAAACATCAAAAGATAAAAATAAAATCATTTCAATCTACGTTTGTAATACTGTTTACACTGCTTCGGGCTTGAATAATATTTCCCATAAATGATCGTAAAATACTCAATAGACTTATTTTACTCGAATAAAATGTCTATGGTGAATTTTTGAAGTTAGAAGTGTTGGATTTTGGTATGTCTTGTGCTCAGTCTTTTACTGTCCAAATTGAATTTGAGACGTTAAATCTGACTTGGAAATGAACCATAAGATTTACTGAGAAAAAAGAAAAACCTTTCTTTAAAATTCTGAAATATCTCAAAACCGGAATCTCTGAAATAGAATATATAAGTAAGAAATGAATAAAATATAAAGTGAAGTTTGCTCTTGGCAGTTCTTTTATTTGTTCTTATAAATCTTGGTTCCCAAAAAAAAATATTGTCTAAAGAAAACGTTTGAGGAAATCAGCTTTTGTTTTGAATTTGGCTTAGAAGTTCTGACGAATCCTTTACAACTCAAAACTAAACTCTGAATGAAAAAGTAGTTTCAGAGAATGCACGAGCAAGCAGAATCAGTCTTGATATAAGAAAAAAAATTAATAAATATTTCAACTAAACGTAGCTGTTGAAAAGCAAATTACGCATTTAAATATCAAGAATTCCCATTGCTATTTTTATTCCTTCATATATATACTTTGGTGACAAAATTAAATCTTTTTTCAAAATAAAATATTAGAAATTGATATTAATGAAGAAATTAATGATAGGAAAATTACGGTTATTAGTGGATTAATATAAAATTTTCTGAAAGATTCGCAAATTTTAAATTAGTAGAATACAAAATCAATCATAAAGTGGCTTGTTACGATTACAAGTTTACCTTAATAGCTTGCTGTTTTTAAAAAAGCACAAAAATGTTGACAGTTTTTTAAAAAATGTTACATATATATATATATAGAGACAGTTTTTTTTTCTTCATATGCATTCCTATAATAAAACAGTGCAAATCAAAATTTCTGAACCAAAGGTTATGCCTAAATTCAGAGTGCTAATTTCAAGTGTAAAGATGAGAAGTCTTTAAATAGTAGAATTTTTCATCAATCAATGTCATGTTGAAAGAAGTCCGGATTCACGGATATTGATAGTTTAGTTTAGTTTAGTTTAGTTGTATTAATATCTCTTTTTGAAGCAACACTAGGGCTATTTTGGGACGGAGCTCGTAATTTTGAACCACGGAGTGCCCCTTCTCCAAACTTCCACATCACACCACACTAGTGGGAGGACGTTTGGCCCCGACGAATTTAAAGTGCACCAAACCTGCATACACTGTGGTTTTCCGATGGAATCGGGCCTCGAACCCACATATTGAAAGAAGTCAAGGTTCACGGATATAAATGTAATCCTGAACCATGATTAGATCCTAGCTCACGGATATAGTCCTGGTTCATGATTACTTTTTTTTATCATATGAGTACATGATGTTTTTGTTTGAAGTTTTTTGAAGCTTCAAAATTCGTAGGCAACAAATTGGCAATTTATCGGTTTTGAGGGATCATTTTTTTTTCATCGTTTTTCTTTTCTTTTTACTTTCAGGGTTATTAGAAAATAAAGAAGATAATCACATTTTATGCCAATTAAAGTTGCAACTTGATTTTCAAGTTATTAATTATATAAATTCTTAAGAATTGATTTAATTAATTTGTCCTTAACCAACTTAAACAGTCTTGAAACAATCACGGGACTAGCAGCTTACGCATGCGACGATATTTAAAAAAAGAGATGTTTTTTTTTCCTTTACAAAATCTGTCAAATATATAGAGAGAGAGAGGAAGGGGATAGAAAAGTCCGTGATTGTTTCAAACCAGTTTAAACTGGTTAATGACTTAAATTAATTCAGACAAATAAAGGCTTTAAAAAATAAAAATATTCTCACATAACTTGAAATTTGCGATCGTAGATTTCATTTTTATCTTTTTTTTTTCGTTCATTTTTATTACAAAATTTTAAAAAATAAGAATTGAACGATAATAATCTTTTTGTTCCTTACTGAAAAAAACTTTAATGGAAATAACGAAAGTTTTCTTGTTTGGTCTTATAACGGAGCTGTGAAGATGCTAGACAAAATTAATAAACTCTTTTTTTAACGTTTTATATGAAATTTCCGCATGTCATGGAAGTTTTATTTAACTTCAAATAGTTTATGAGTTTATATAATTTTTAATAGTACATGAATAACAGCCTAATTTTATTGAAGTGTAATAAAACTAACATTTTATAATGAATTTTTATTTCGACATGATTTTTCTAATTAAATAATTTCTCAATGTTTAAAAATACACTTAATTAATCATAAATTTCATGAATTGCTTCCAGTTAGAGATCTTCTCAGAATGAAAATTCTGTATTGCAGATTTTATCTAAGGACTTTTCTGAGATTATATGACCCATAGAAAGTTCCACGAGAAAACAATTGCACCCTTTGGGTTGTTTTTATGGCGAAACGAAGGAAACCGAAAATTGGGCGAGCAAAGACCTATTGGATGAAGACAGATCACGTAATAAACCTGTCAAATCAGTGGTCAGAATATTGAGGATTCCGGTTATACGAAAACATTCAGAATCTAACATAGCATCGTTTTTAATATATCACGATAAATGACTTATTTACAACGAAAAATAATACATTATATTCTAATTATAAATTAAATTCTTTTCTTCTGCGAGTTCTTCTGGGGTTGACATAAATTCGATTAAAGAATAATTCTCTTTTATGCATAATTTATTTAAATAGTACTTATTGCGAATGGTATTTAACTATTTTGAATTCTTCGAGGCTACTTTGGAAAAATTAAGTTGCTATGAACAGTGATTAGAAAACCAAGATGGCATACTCTTCAGTCAGTTTTTTAATTGCGTCAACAAATGTTGATTTGCTCTGGACTGAAAATACATTAACCTATGTCTCAAATTTAATTACACTTTTAAAAATTGGCTTGACCCCCCCTTATTGGATTTCAATCCTTTAGATTATTCTCCTATTTTGAATAACTCGATGACTACATTAAAAATACTTAGTGGTTTTGAGAAGAGGGTGGAAATCACGGCAACACCAGAGATTTTCTTTCTGTAGCTTTAGAACTCCACCAGCAGATGAAAGATTTGATCTGAGATGGCACTTATATAAAATCTGTGGACAATAATAACGTAAATTAATAGAATTTTGAAACAGGTCGATATTATATCATTGCCTTCAGTCTTCAGCAAATCAACAGAAAGAGTGAAAGAGATTCGGGTATGAAAGAATGAATTTCATTACCTTCCGATTTTCAATTTTTAATCTCTAACAAATGGTGGTTCGTTTGTTCAAAAATCGGAACTATTTCAAAAAAAAATAATTTAGTAAGAAATAAATTACAATTGTTTTTAAAAAAATATTTCAGCCGTCTGTTTTCAATAAGATTCATGTGACGAAATAAAAAGAATGTGAACTCCTTTATGGTTCAGTTTAAATAGATTAAGTAACCAGTATGTTATATAAATTTCTTAGATTTTTCAGTAGGAAATTATGTATGTTTAAATATATGTATGTTTTAATAATGTGAATTTTTAAATAATGATTCATATAAAAATATCAAAATCTTCTTGATCTTGATCTTCTTGATCTTAAAGTTTATCTTTTCTTTCATGGAATAATTAAAAGTTGATACCTTCTTAGAAAAAAATTTCGCAAAAAAAAAAAAAAAAAAAAAAAAAAAAAACTCTCAAAAAGGAAATGAATATTCAATAAACTAAATGTGTTTCTCTAAAGGAAAAAAAATAATAACTAAAACTACTAAACATCCAAGGAAAGAGAAAGAAAAAGGAAAGAAGAGAACAAAGGCATACTTTTGGATGGAAATTTTTTTTAAATGATAAACACTTCAAAGACAGTTCTGCTCTGACAGCAACTCTAAGATTTTGAATCTCGAAAAGAGAAAAGGTTGACTTGGGTTTTCATATCAATCGCAGTTAGTTGCGGCCTGAACGTCCCGGAACCGTTGGACAATTAGATCCGACCTGCGTTATTTTTGTTGATTAATATTTTAACTTTTCATTTTTTATTATTTTTTCCTTTTTGCTGTTGCTTTTTTTTTTTCAGAACTCTCAAAATGTAAAAATAAAAATAATTAGATAAAATTGTAAATGAAACATTTCAAATAATTTCTAGAAATGCTGCAGCTCTACATCCATAAAGGTTGAGCAGTTATTGTTTTCAATATAACTGCACATGTAATATAGCTGTAGATTTTGAGTTAACGCAATCAGTTGAAGCTTTTTTAATGCGTCTCCAAGAATTTTCAAATAATTGCATTAACTCAGAGTTATTGCGAAAGTTACAAGCTACTAGCAAATTTTGTTGTGATTCAATAAAAATATATGAATTATACAAAAATCATGCAAGTGTTATTTCACCATAAGTATAAATCCTACAGAATAAAGATGGGACTTGGTTACGCTCAATGACAGGTAAAATTAAATCAAAAGCATTTGTGGATTGGATAGTGTATTTATATGGGCAAGAACCAGAGCTGACTATACTGCACCAGAAAATAAAGAAGCATAATAAAATAGAATGAAAAAGCATACCTTTACGTAAAAATCTGTAAAATTAGAAGCTAATTAAAAAATTACTTATCAATATCTCTTAAAATGGTAAAGGAAAATGGTAACAAATGAAGCATCAAATGAGATGATATAAACCAATGGCTTTTAAAAATTTAAAAAGATTTTTGTGGTGGAGTTTCCCCACTAACATTTGCATGCCCGTAGTTGAAGCAATAAAAAATCGTAAACGACGATGACTAAAATCAGGACAAAAGGTGAAGAACCGTCAATCAAAAAATTAAAATTGTTTGGCATCTGAAGAAAAAAGGAACTCGACTTCCTAATAAAAGATGTTTGTGCGTTAAACGAATGCGGCCAATGTGGCGTCTAGTAAATTGGACTTTCAACTCTCGCACTGAAAAAGCAGTCCATAAAGTATTCGTGGGTTTGATAAAATGTAATTTGTTATTGTTTTGTTGATCCCACAATTCCTGCCATATAGCATTGTGGGATACACAAAACAGTAACAAACTATATATTATCAAACCCACAAATACATAAAAGTAATTGTGGAAAAGCTACGGAATATACTCGATGGAGACATTATAAAATCCTGATGACTCATGATCCTTAAGGAAGGGGTTAATCAATAATCACTATCACTATTTCTACCGAACAGCTTTCTTCGTTATTAAATATCAATTTTATCCAATCCTTTCCACTGCCAGATTTATGTATCTTGCAACCATAGTCTATGCCCATTATGAGGCCCTTCTGTTTATAAAATAGTCAATTTAATTTCATATTTTATTCTATTTGTAATTTAAACATCATTTAACATAAATTATTAATAGTTGATTAAGATATACTCTGAGATGATTTTCTTTTATTTCATTGATTTTCTTGAAAGGGAATATTTTTATTTATTGAGACTTAAGACTGGTTTCCATTTTGAATAAAATGGTCCTTCAAGTAATGTTCAATGTTTATAAATATTGTGATAATTCAGAAAACGCAAATAATATTAAATCTGATCAATTACACTTCATAAAGTATTATATAATTCATAGTATTTTTATACTTAATAAAACTTGTACATTTTTGCAAAATTATCCCTAAATATTTACTTGACAACTATCAAAATCAACTTGAAATTTTTGATTTGTCTGCATATCAACCCTTCTCAGATTACTGGCCCTTAACAATTGCCAAGTCAAAAATCCTGTAATCATGCCTAGTATTGAACAGTTTATTTTTTAAATTAAAATATTTCTGAATTCCATGATAAAAGAAAAGATTCATTATCCAGCAATGTTATCAGTTGAGTACAGATTTATCTGAAACTTGGTTTCCATAAAAGTTATAAATATTTCTCCTGAAGCAAAAATTCAGAAATAATAATTTTATATTAATTATAAAATATTGGTTGTTTACAAGAAATAATAAAAATTGTTTTACACATTAATTGATAAAAATATTTATTTAAAGCTCTGACAAAGATATAAAAACACATTAAAGGAAACAATATGGAAATAATTAAAATTCATAGAGTTCATTCATTCATTTTGTAAAAAATTATTAAGCTTTCATAAAAATAGCGAAATATTTTTAAACAGAGATTTTGATTAAATTTAGTTATTTAAAAACTTTACCCAAGTTGTTTGCTGGGAATGCACATATTATATTTCGACGTCAAAGATATGGTAAAAATCTTTTGATTTTATTTCCGAAAACTTGTTTCAAATTCTAAGAATATGATAATTTGACAAGTTCTTATAAATAATCAATAGCATTAAAATATTCTTAAAAATTGCATTTCAATAATCACATCTAAAAGTTCTTACATGCATTTTATTCTTCAGAAATATTTAGAAATGTTCAAAATACTGGAGAATTTGACTCGTTTAAATAAGACCTTTTCTTATTGAATCCTGCTATTACTATATAGAACATCCCTTTATATAAACAAATCAAATGTATTCAACTGAAAAAATACTGTTTGCTTTGCAGATTGAATTTTAGATTTCTTTTTGTATTCACATTGCAGACGTCTTTCAAAACATCTTATTTCTCTCTCTATCCCTTCAGTTAGAATAAATCTAAGTGCAAAATTATATTCCGTTTTTCAAACCTATTACTATCGGTAGGAAAACTCATTCACTTACCTCTGCATATTTACTCATATTTATATTTGAACACCAAAAAAATATTCTGTAATTTAGTGATATGGCCTTTAAAATAAAATGTTTCAAAGGAATATTTTGTAAACAGTATTGCATTTATTTAACATTAAATTATTTATTACAAAATATAATTTTAGAAACCTAATATGATATATTCAATCCAACGTAGGCATTCAATTAAAAGCAAAATATGTAACATTTCAAAAGAATTCTCAGATACTATTCAACAATTATAAGAAAGGAAGACATTTTTTTTTCAAAAAATAATTTATTTATTGGTAGATTACTGTGTAGTTTCGAAATATCATGACGGTTTCTTGCCGGTAGCAATTTACTAAAAGAAAAATTACCTTCCACATCTCATGCAAAAAAAAGAAATCTACAAAGTTAATCGTAAGTCCATATGCCAAATTCATTCATCCAGATAAACTCGTTTTTGAGTTATCTAGTTTATATAGATAGTATACATAATACCAATAGTGTGTTTTTCAGTTAAATCGTAAACGAGCTGATTCGTCAAAATTTCTAGTTCGAATTCTTTGATCATTGCATGATTTCTTCGCCATATACGCAAAAATTATTTATTCATAATTTAAACTTTACTTCAATGAAGCTCTTTGTATTCTTAAAGAATATTTATTTCTACTAAATTCAAAATTGTGATGAAATACCAAAGCAGTTTAATGGCATTTAAATGTGGGTTTCTTGGAATTCTATTTTTTGGTTACTTCTGAACGTTTTAAATCGGTACTACAAAAAAAATTCTTGAAAAAGAAAATGGAATATTTTATTTATGTAATTTCCTCAATCAGATTTGACAGGAAAAATTTCTAAAATGGTGGGAATCTAATTTGGTTTTTTTTTTTTTTTTCATTATTCTAAGGAGGACAATGCAAATAAATATCAGAATGAATATGCCAGTTCTTTTTCTTATTTTTAAGCCACGCTTCATGTCAGGGATTTTTTAACCATCCCAAATTGTTAAAGTTTTAGAAGCTTATTTGCATTGCTGAAAATGTTACGTTATCTAATGAGGAGATGAATTATGAGCATTTTATGAGCAGAACTTTTATTTCTTAACCAATTAATTAGATTAAAAATGACAGAACAAATTCTATTAAATGCAGACTGTACTTTATATGTGAGTGAATCCAAAGTATATGTGCAATTTAAAATGCTGAGGGGAGGGGGCTATTATTACTATTGTATCATTGCAATTTCCAAGAAAAATCCAAAAAACGCAGATAACGAAGGTCACAACTTCGCTCATTATTCCGATAAAGATGAATTTCAAATGCCAAAACAACTGTTCTCGATGTCATTCAGATACACTGAAAGCAACGTGATTCATCAGAATTTTTATTATATCACAGAGAACAATATCCAGAAATGGATAAATCCAACATGAGAGGGCTGACCCAATTATTGAAATTAAACTCAGTATTCCCTTTTGAGATGTTAATTCACAAATATAATCGCCTTGATGACTAGATATAGGACCGTGGGATAACATAATCAGAAGTCAGTCTCTTCCACACACCCCTCCGTTTCACAATAAGGCTGTACTAAATAGGGTTAACAGTTATGAGTCTCTAAAATCGGGAATAACATTTTTATGATTTAATACAGGATTCAACTTGATATCAAGAAAATCTTGATTATTCACACCTTCAATTTGTAATATTATTTCATTAAAAGCTAACTTTGCTTATTATAAGTATTTAAATTATTTCTTACGAAGATTTATAAAGATAAATTTCATGAAACTTTTACTTAATCATCAGTAGAAATGTTAAGTAACATTTTTTTATTATTATTATCTGAATATTTATGGTCGAAAAGAATATTAAGACTTTAAACATTTTCTTTAAAAAAAAGTTGTGAATGGGAAAAAAACTCTTGCGTATACTAGCATATTTTATTTATTATGTTATCTATTTTAATTTTATAAAGCAATCACTTAAAAGCTTAGGTTAAACACAAATTTTAAAAATTCTAATTTTCCCGACAATAGTTCAACCGTCTTCAAAGATTTCCTTCTTCTTTCCTATCCTTTTGACAAAAGTATGCAAGTAACTGGGATTTCCCACCTGATGATCTTCAAGGTCATTCATCAATGATTGACGTAAAGGCGTGTTCCATGTTTACTTTGAGAAACTTGTGCATTCTTCAACCCAGCTTCCTCTCATCACGCCACCTTGAAAACTAAGTAATATTGGATTTCTCCCCGAGTTTTATTTAATTGAAATAGATCGTCTGGGTTTTAATTTAATGTATTTGTTAACTTATATATAGACGTATTTGAGTTCTATTTTAGAATTTTATGGTTTTAAAAGTGAAATTTTAAACTTAAAATTGTAAATTATATATATATTTCACATAACTAGAAAAGAATCAATGATTTCATGCAATTTTATTCAAATGTAGTAAAACTAAAAATTGAGTTAATTCTCATCGTATTATGCATTAAATATGCCAAGTCAACAAAGAAATCTTTCAAGATTATATACGGAGAAAAAAGGATGTGCTGTCACAACATAGCGTAAGATGTTGAGTTAGATGCTAGACTGTGGTGGTATCTTAACAAGCCAGTAACAGCCACTAAACATTAGTGACCACTTTTGCATTGGGGATATGTTACACCGCTGTAAATCCT
Source organism: Argiope trifasciata (assembly GCA_026543055.1). Taxonomy (NCBI): domain Eukaryota; kingdom Metazoa; phylum Arthropoda; class Arachnida; order Araneae; family Araneidae; genus Argiope; species Argiope trifasciata. The sequence continues at coordinate 4,341,070 of JAPMOQ010010989.1, read as the reverse complement.
AAGGTCGCGAGTTCGATCCTTGGCGGAATTCAATCTCTGCATTGGTATGACACCTCAATACAACCCGCCACAAGATGACATGTTCATTTGAGTTTATCATATAACTGAGAAGTCTTTAACCTGGCAAGAAATATGAGCGTTTGAGGAGATATTTGATTAAAAGCCTCTAAATCTATGGCATGAATAACGATGTCAATTTTTATCGCACTCTTTTAGAATTTCACTTTATTAGAATGTGAAATAAGATTTTAAAAATTATTAAAATATCAACTCAAAAACGTTTTTTGTTTTTGTAGGATATTCTAACCTTTTGTTCAAAATATTGTAGAATGATAAAATTTTAAATTTCATTTTTAAAAGTTCTGACTTTAATTGAAATTAAAGTTAAATTTTAAAATTAATTTTAAAAATTATAATTAAAATTATATTTTTATTTCATTTTTAAAATTTACTCTTAATTTTATATCAACGATAACTTTCATGATTAACAAAATGTTTTAATACCTTCTGCAATGTACATGTATATAAATGTAATTATTAAAATTATAAAACGTATTATTGTAAAATAAACCTAAAATAATTTTTAAATTTGTTACAAATTTTTAAAAAGTCATACATACATAAAATTAGAATGAGTGATTTTTTTAAAACAACCGCTTTTAGCGACCAACTGACTCTCTGGGATTTATGGTCTCCAAATCCTCAATTAAATAAATTATGTAATTTGATCTTAAAGGCTGTTACAAAAAAAAATATTTTACTCCTCAAATTTTTATAATCATACAACTCATACACTCATAGAAGTTTGGTATTAAAAAAATTATATCATAATATTTTCGGGTTATAAATCGTAGGGAAGCTCCGAAAATTTTCTTAATTAAGTAAAGTATTAAAAAATCTCTCCGATGCGGATATTCCCATTCTCTAAATAATAATTGTGTCAAATTTGGTATTTAGTCCAAACAGTCTGGATAGAGTACTAACATATACATATTCATCACTATTATAAGTAGAGATGCGTTTGAAAATGGCTATAATGTAATAAAATTCTTCAAATTTATTTAAAGAGGGGAAAACGTAAATTAATAATCTTTTGAGAAGAATTTCATGTCAATAAGCACTTATAAGCCAAGAGGGCCAGACGTGGTAGTTCTATTTTCAATTGTCTGTCTTGAAGAGAGCATTTTGAATGATTTTGTCACTATGCATGCCACCCCATGTGTGTCAAATTTTGCAGTCAACAAGTATTATTGGGTCAATAATTTAATCAGAAGATTATCTGGGTATTAATAACCAAAATTATCTGTAAAAGTACTGAGATAACGCCATTAAATATATCCCTTTACTCACGATCGGTTTCAATTGAAGCTATGATAAAAAAAACTCCTTCTAGAACATCAACTACAATATAATTACAGAAATCTTATTCACGATATATGGTTATCGTTACAAATATTTAACATGAAATTATATTCATTTCAATACTGTGAATAAAGAAAAATATTTACATTTTAGTTATTCTCTTGCTATATATCTAAATTGGCAATCCTTTTTTATTGCTACTCCATAATAAGTATTTAATTTTTGAATAAAGTAATTTTGTGTAAATAATCACATTAGGTAATTCAATCATGTTAACAACACGTTCTCTGTTTCAAATTCTATGTTTAAAAAAATGGGCGGGGGGAGGGATTTTAAGTTATCTGTCCTCCACAAATGAGAACCATCGGTCTAGATAGTACTTCAAACGTAAAAGACTTCATTACTTTTAAATAATATCCTCAAACTTTTTGGCACGTACAAAATTTATCCTAAACCTAAAATTAATTGATATGAACAATATCGCTGAAATAAAAAATAACAGAATAATAAAATATCTCAGTAGCCACACCACCGAATCACGTCACACAAGATTCATTTTACCATAATCGAATAAATAAAAAGGAAATCCCTCTGATATCGTTAGACACCCCCCAAGCTGCATTCAGCGCCACTGCTTCTATCCATTATAGGTATCCTCTCAGCCCCAAAATGAACTATTCATGAATCCAGTAAAAAGAAAAGAAGGTCCGATAACCTCCAACGACTTCGACATACATTAATGAGATGGAACTTTCGGAAAGGTCGATCTCGCATTTCCTTCACATAATGTGTAGTGGAATCATTGGAAGCAAAGAAAAAAAATTCTCACTTCCCTACCAAGTTATTTTGGGTGTTCAATGTTTAAGTGCTTTCATAATGGTGTGGTAGATAACGCCTGATGGATGCCTAGGTGGTGTGTTCGATGCAGAATGTATTATGCAGATATATAGACCATCTGCTTATATGTGTTCTGTTGGGTTTGCAAATGCATATTCCTATTTTTTTTATCAGAAAAAAAGTCGACATTCTAATCATAATAAGTTGGGGTTCTGATGCTATTTGAGTCTCTTATCAAAATATGATTATCTCCAAAACCTCTAATGATTGTTTTTGTTGTATATTTTGATTAATATCGTTGTTAGCACTGACATCATTAATTTAGTTATGGATAGCTCAGAATTCATTCAGCAAAACAAAATTCATCTGTATTATAAAGTATGAATGACTTAACTATTAAAAATTTTATAATATTATTTCATCTTAGAGTGTAAATCAAGAAATCAATATTTATATGACTTGCAAGAACGATTTAAGAAAAATTGAAGTTTTAAGAAAAAAAATACAATCCAAATTTTATAAAAACAGCTTTGATTATTAAAAATTTAATACAATTAATCTAAATTTTTAAATCCAAAATTTCAAAGATCTTTTTTAATCACAACTAGTTACATACTATTGAAAATAATAATTGCATCTTAAAGTTAATAATTTCTCATATAAAAAATAAATAATTAATTTTTAAATTTGCCCCGTTTATATGGCTTAGTTCTTTGGTTATGGGGTGAATGGCTGTAATTTTAAAATAATGAGATAAATATCTTTATAATATTTTGAGTATAATTTTACATTTCTTCTTTTAAGCTATTTACATTCCTGCGCTTAGGCGTTTAATTGGTTAAAAATAATTAATCGTCTTCTGATGATACATTATGATATCCACTGTGATTAAAGAGCCCTATTTGAGAATAAATATGTTTTCTTCACCTTATTAAAGAAAAATTTATTGAATAATTTCGACGAATTCTCATTTAATCCAAATAGAACGAAATAAATTAATACTTCAGTAAAAAAAATTCAAAATTAATAATGAAGTGTAGTTTAAGGTCATTACAAAACCTTCACCAAAAACAACCATTCAGAATATGTTATCTTATAGAAGATGGAGAATAGATAATATTAATTGAAAAAAAAATGAAATAATCGTGATTGCAATCCAACGCTTATTTTTATTTTAAATAAAATCTATTATGTATTAAAAATTTATGATTTTGAGTAATGTAAATTACTTTTGTATAGAAAAATTAGCTAACTGTTTTTGCTTTCTCATGTACGAAATACAGTAAAAGTGTTGTCAAAAAATTCGAAATTTATATTTTGACTAATTTCCATGAATTCGAAAATCACATTTTTTTAACATTACATCTATCTATCTGTTCATCTGTATGAAAAGATAACTCAGACACTTTTTGAACTAGACGGATGAAAAAAAAATTATGGTCTTTAAAATAAATTTGCGTTTTTCTATCAAATTTTTAACTAATTCCATTCACAAAGTGTACATCTGTCCAGCTCCCAAAAATCAAGTAATCACAATTACTTCAAAACGAAGAGATCTAGAGAGACAAAATCTAGATTAAAAATTTGATATCTAATTTATATATACTTAAATGAGGAACCAAATTCACCAAGAGATTAATTTTCTATAGATTTCGATCTGTACTTTCAGAAAGCAAGTACGACTAAAAAAGACTTAATTTACGGAATTTCTTAAATATGGGACTAAATACACGAAATTTGTTCACAATTTTATGATTAGAATGTAGTTCTGCATCAAATTTTATTTTTAATCAGGTGGACATAGTGAGACTAAAACACATAATCGATTTCCAGGTACCTATTATTATATGCCAGGGATAACTCGATAGATTTTGTGAAAATACTAAATTAAGCCCAAAGATAAATAATTAATAACTGTTGTTCACCAATTCCAAACAAAGCATTCGTGAACTTTACTCAAGATCCACAATTTTATGTGAAAACGGGAGAATAACACCTGTATAAAAGTGTATGCGAAAATTAAGAGACTACTCCGGCACGTTTTTATTGCATTCTTTCAGAAATTCGATATCATCATGTATATCTAATGACTCATAGAAATTTCTTTAAACCTAACTGGTCAGGGAAACAAAAAGTGGAATTTGTCAAGATTTATTGTGCTATGATATTTTCATATAAATATAATTTTTTCGTAATCAGAAATTGCTAAAGTTAGACAACGAATTTCTAAAATTTTGTAATAAAAAAATTTGGAGGAAAGATTTTATGTCAGAAACAATAAATGGGCCCTTTCTTTTGTTTCATTACATTGATTTATTTATTGTGGTATCTTCATGACAACATTGGTATAAATTTGAAATTTAAATCCTTCATATCTGTGATGAGAGAATCTGTCAATAAATTTCTTAATCAAATATAAACATTGGTATTAAAGTGTTTGAGTCCACATTATTCAACTAGGAACAAAAATGCAGCAATATATCTAAACCGGCAAAATAAATTTGTTTTAAATTTTTTCATTCGAGTTTCCTGCAGTTTTTCAAAGTGATCATTCAATACGGAACTTCATAGAGAACACAAAACTCCCCTCCTTTCAAGTAAATACACAACTTAGCAGTGCGAGAGCAAATTTTTTTTACCCCTCCCCAAAGCTTGCACCTCTTAAGACTGCGATCAATAAGAATCGCAAATCTTTTCCAAAGACTGGGTTACAGGATCTACAAATCAAGCCCCGGCGTGGCCCAATCATATACGTCCTACAACCCCTAAGGCGCTGCAAAGTTGAGTGCAATCTGCGGACATGACACACATCTTTCTTCCTTTCCCTTCCCCATCTTTGAAGTTGAGAAGAGAGGATTTTATCGTCTGGTGTCCTCTTTATTTTTCTTTACAGATGAAAGCAGACTGGGATTTAAGACGGATGTAGTTATTTCACATCTGCGTTCTCTAAATTTGGATTCAACTTAAATTTAAAATTTTGTCTTATATAAGAATTAAAATACAGAAATGCTAAATGAAAATGCCTCCCTCGCATTTTTTTAAAGAAGGTTTCATAATAAATTCATTTAATTTCAATTAGTTTTGCTTTATAAGTGATCATTTTAATCGGTCTGAGACAGATAAAATACGATAAAAATCCAAGACGATGCGTTTTCATTAGTAATTACCGTGTAGAGGAATCTTTATAAACCAGATAACTTCAAGGCTGAGTGGATACTTGTCTTGTGGTCATGTTATCTGGTTACAAACCCTAAGACTGTGAATTCGGACCTCGATATCGCCAATAGCAACAACTGTATAAATATATGTAGAGAATATCAAGGTTCACTTTCTTGTTGTGAAGTAGTATAGAATGCTATCCCCTCGTGGAGAGATTTTAAATCCCAAGTAAACGATTTACTTCACTGCCGTAAAAATTTCAGGTAAAATTGTATGCATAAAAGCTTTATTTCATTCATTCCTTAGATTCGCTTATTTGGCATACAGAGATTGTTACTCATCAGGTTTTGAAGATCGAAGATCATGAGAATACATTCCATATTTAGAAAATTTTCAAGTATGATCTACAATATTTATACGCCGCTAACAATTTTAAATAGTTTATCATAACGTTTCAGAAATTAAGATAAGCAAAATATTAACTCTAAAACTTGAATACAACCTAGTCAATCGGATTCCTGAACTTCCGGAGCAATTTATACAATTAAAACCAACTACTTCAATGAAGTTAAAAAGCAGTCGCATCGTCTTGCAATCAAACTGATTTGTTTCAATCTTCCGACTACCTGTTCAAATGAATTCGTGACTTTAAATCAGTACTTAAAGGTGCAAGTTAGAGTTTCTGCATATTGGCTCTAAAGAGTAAGTATGAAGATGGATTAGTTAAATTCTATTCACAGATCAATTGTAACTGCATCCGATGGACGCAATCGACAGATTTAATTACAGCATTGAAATTTGAAACAATGCATGCATTCTTACCAAAGAGGATACTAACAATTAAATTCACAGTTGCTTTAGATCTGAAAATCAATATCGCATGGATATTAAGCAAATTTAGAAGATTTTACTTTCGAAACTGATAAGCCTGCTATTGAAATATCCTGTGAATGAATTTTAATGTGAATGAGTTAATTTGTTGATGGAAATTAGTTATAATACCAACGTTAAGCTCAATTGTGACCAAAGAAAAGTGAATTTCAAAAATTATAAATTTTAAAGATATTTATTTAGTAGCAAAAAGTTTAACTGTACACATGATACGCAATTCACATTAATGCATGGAAAAATTATAATTTGAATATTTAAAATAATATAGTTGAGATACACAGCTTTCCTTTGTTTGTAAATACTACGTGCAATATAATCAAAACTATAGCCAACATGCGATAAAAAGTAAAAGATTGGCTTATAAATCATAAATAACTCAGATGCAGCATAATAGAATATTACAAATTATTGAAGGAATAATAAATTAGCATACAATTATTAAAAAATAGCATAATATAATAGAAAAATATGAATACAAATTTTTTATAAGAAACTTATTACAAATTTCGTTGATAAATATAGTTTTTTCCTCTGACATTCGTCATCAGCAAATCATGTTAAAATTCATATTTCAATTATATGAAACACATTTATACGCATGAAAAGTTCTTTTAAAAGTCAAACTTATGCTTTGATGTTATTTTAATAGGGAAAAAACTCTCGTTACGTTTGTAGAGCTCTACTTTCAACATACACTGATGGAAAAAAAATCCCAACACTAGTAAGGAGCTGTGCTAGATAAACGAAATTTGGTAGGCGTGTTTATACATCTGAAAGATGACGTCGATTCAAATTTCGAACTACGCGTGTGTGGCGCTAGTAGTGACACTGCTAACATGCAAATGAGGTTTGCTTTAAATAAGCGCTGTAAGGTTCGTGATCGTTATTTACAGTTGAGATTTGACGTAGTGGGTTTATGTTAGTCAAGGATGCCTCTGAGAAGACGAAGAAGCCATTATCAACAGCTCACTGAGTTTGAACGAGGTCATGTTGTAGGGCTACGAGAAGGTGGGTTTTCTTTCCGCAATAATACTGAAAGACTTCTCAGGAATGTATCCACTGTGCATGAGTATTGGCGGCAGTGGTCAAGGGAAGGTACTAAAAAAAGAAGACCAGGTTCCGGGCGGCCACGTAGTACTACTGAGAGGGAAGACCGTCGTATTCGGCGTATGGCTGTGGCTAATCGTACTGCGTCTGCAGCTGAAATTCGAGCTGCAGTTGGCACCACAGTGACATAACGAACTGTTACAAATCGGTTACTTCAAGGACAGCTCCGAGCCAGACGACCTGTACAGTGCATTCCACTGATTCCAAACCACTGCCGTTTGCGACGTGAGTGGTGTCAAGCTAGAGCTCATTGGAGGACGGAGTTGAGATCTGTTGTGTTTTCTGATGAAAGCCGGTTCTGCCTTGGTCGCAGTGATAGCTATTTGTTGGTTAGAAGGAGACCAGGTGAACGCCTGTTAGTGACCTGTCTGCGGCCTAGACACACAGGGCCTACTCCTGGAGTTATGGTTTGGGGAGCAATTTCGTATGACAGCAGGAGCACTCTCATGGTTATCCCACGCACCCTGACTGCAAATTTGTACGTCTGTCTAGTGATACAACCTGTTGTGCTGCCATTCATTAACAGCATTCAAAGGGGTGTTTTCCAACAGGATAACGCTCGCCCTCATACCGCTGTTGTAACCCAACATGCTCTACAGAGTGTCGACATGTTGCCTTGGCCTGCTAGATCACCAGATCTTTCTCCAATCGAGCACGTATGGGACATCATTGGACTACAACTCTAGCGTCATCTGCAACCAGCATTAACCGTCCCTGCATTGACTGCCCAAGTGCAACAGGCATGGAACTCCATCCCACAAACTGATATCCGACACCTGTACGACACAATGCATGCACGTTTGCATGCTTTCATTCAATATTCTGGCGGTTACACCGTTTACTAATGTACCAACATTTCACATTTGAAATGGCTCTTCTCGCCAATGGCTCTACCTGTGATATTGAAACTTTAATCAATTAAATATGTTACCTAGACAAATGTATTCCTAAAATTTCATTACTGTACAGTATTTTTTCTTGGTGTTGGGATTTCTTTTTCCATCAGTGTAGAAAGCGATAAGTATTTCGAAAAATATTGAACACTTTTATACATCAAATTTAACGAAAATAAATTTAATATGGGTTGATCTTATACTATTATTATCTCATCCCTGTTAAAGCGGAACTATTAGCGAGCAGTTTTGAATGATTAAAAATTTCATGAATTTCAGCATCATGGTGCAATCTTAACTTAGTTGAAAATGGACCGTTTTTAAAGGCACGTTTTCGTGAAGTAAATCCATACGATTGCAGTAGCATGGATGCTTTTAAATTCTTAACATTCATAACCACATTTATTTAATCATATTGACATTTAATCACATAAACAGTAGAAATATTGCTAATTTTATAAAGGCAAGAAATTGTTAAACATCTTGGGGCGGCTAATAATTGTTATGCATATTGGTTTTTGTCTGCAATGTTATTAGCCATATAAAAGCTATACTACGAATTAAAATATTTGTTTCACAATAACTGCTGGAGGTAACATTATTGAGAGAATACGCAATGGCCAGGGTATGGAAATATTGCAATCTCTTAAAAGTTCCATAAAAATTACAAGACGAGTGCCAAAGGCATCTATTTCCCTTTGTCCGCCTTCCACCCCCTCCAGATACTACGCCTTTTTTGGTAAACAAATATATTCAAGTTAAATATGCATGCTTATGAAACGGCATGTCAAATATTTTATAAAAGTTTCATCCTCAATTTTCAGAAAATTCCAACAACAAAAGAAATTTTCCCCCAGGAAATGTTTTATTCCATAATTATGAAAAAGATTCTACAACTACTCAAATTTCAGTTTTACTATGCATTGTTGGCTAATACAAGACTGGGGGATAATTTCCTTCAATTGACTATATGTGCTACTTGTATGTCGTAGATTATTTCAAGAGCAACTGACAAGAATGAACAAAGTTAATCCACCAAATTGAGCTGATCAATCAGAAAACTAAGTTTCCACCTTGAAGAGTAAGGAATTCAAACTTCGTAATTCACAGATTCTTCGTAAAATCTAAAATTGTAAGAATGAGAAAGAAAATTCAACAAGTGTTCCAATACGTAAAAGCAAAGATTTTGATTAGTGGAAAGTAACGATATATTCCTCCCAAACTCATTCTTTTGTTAAGTATTTGTACAACAGCATGTCACAAATGAATGCATAGCGTTTGAAAGTTCTTAAGACAGGAAATCACAAGAGTATGTTGATGTCTGAATCACGTCATTTTCTGATATGAAGTCTTTGTATGAAGCAGTAATGAAAGCTGAGATAGTTAAAAATCATTTGTTTCATATCATTGACTGATGTCCTTCTTTACCCTAAAACTTCATGATACATTTCGTTTTTCCCTGTTTATCGGGTAGTTTTATTCCATCTTCCTAGATAATTTGAGATTCAGACAGAAGGTATCTCTAATAAAATTTTTAAAAACGTAGAAGTTTAGGAAGGGGCAAATCTTTATTTTGTAAAATTTAGACACCTGCAGTAGCGAGTACACAGATGAAAAGATCTGCTGGGGAAAACAGATGCAAAAGTCTTAAATAGCATCCTTTTGTTGTTGTTTTACTTATTTTAAGGCCCCTAATTTCATTTTTTTCCTGTGGAATATATTAAACACGTTGAAGATTGGAAAACAATAAGGGACAACATTTCCTGGAGTACTTGCAGGAATACAGCCACAAATGTCAATAATCTTGTATGTCTGTTGAAGATATTAGCTTAGAAAGCGATTTCATTTGCTTTTACATAAATTATACTGCATGAAGAACCGAATTTGATAAAGATTAAAGTTGGAAACATTGCATTTGTTTTAAATGAAGTATTTTCAGTGCTTCAAACACTGATCTGTATTTATTTTTTTTACTATAAAAAATTATAGTAATATCCAAATATCCACTCAGAAATAAGTTCATTTAATTCTTAACAGAAGACTATGTTCACAACTGGAA
>JAPMOQ010010989.1:4292238-4310762 GCA_026543055.1 Argiope trifasciata | reverse complement strand
GCCTTGTCAAAGTGCCGCATTAGGAAACCGAGAATCAATAAACCTATTTTCATTTAATTTAAATTCAAATAACATCGTTTGCAGAAAACTTTCCACTTTCATTGCCCCGTTCTCCTTTTTCAGAGCATAATAATTTTCAGTTCTTTGTTCCAGTGTTTATCGTCTGTAATTAACTAAGTCATACATTGTTTGGACAATCAGGTATAAATTTCAAAAAATAATCAAAAATTAAACAAAATATTAGAAAAAACAAGCAATATCCTTATCATGAAAAAATATATCGATAAAATAAATATTATTCCTTTTACTTTAATTTCATAACTTTATCTAATGTTATTATGATTTTGATTTCATTAACATTCATTATATAAAAAGTTAAACCAGGCGTCCTCTAATAGATCTTAACTTTTAAAAATCTAAATTATCCTTCAATTGAATTAATTAAATGGTTACCTTAATATTTCAAAATAAGCATACACAATTGAATTTTGGAATCTATAATGCATCTTGCGGGAGAAAAAAAAAGATATATTCTCACAACACAATTTAAAATGATGTGTAGTCAAGAGTTAGATTATAGGTGCAGTTATGTTTCTCGTATGATCGGAACTTCAAACTAATTAATATTATTGAAATAAGTTATGAAAAAAAATCCTTATTATCCCCTGAGCCTAAATATAAGGACACAATTTTGGGACCTAAGAATTATCGATTCGAAATTAATGTAAGTTAAATAACACTGAAATGAAATGGGAAAAATCGAATGGAATGTCGACTCACATGGCGTCCACGTTTCCAAAACATGACATTTTAAATTCAATTCCAGGACGATTTAATACTATACTTTACCTCATAGATTTTATATTAGATTATATATTTTATTAAGATTTTATAAGCCACTATTGCATGTTGATATTACTATTTGCTTCTGAAATTTGACTTAAACTTTAATCTCAAATTATTCAAAAAGTGCTCCCTGTAACCATTTTCAGCTTAAATTTCATAGCGAGAAAATGTTATTTGATGCATGTTAATAATAAAAGAACGTGTTTTCTTTTATACATAACTAAACTGTGTTTAAATTTTACATTAATCGAATGTAAAAGAAGCCAATCGTAAAAATATTTTAACAAATTAATAAAAATTAATATTTTTATTAATTTGATTTTTAATTTTTTTAAATTAATATCATTTTTAATTTATTATTATTTTTTTCTTTTTAATTTAAAATTAATACTTTTATTATATAATCGATTAAAAAATATGATAATTTTTTAAGTGTTTTTTATTGTTAAGTTCAGTATTCATCTATCTGGAAATAAAGTTTGACAAAAATTACAATTTAGACCACTGTTTCTTTTTATCAGAATACAGTTGCTTCAATATCAAGTGTTCCACTTCTTTTATTTTAAATGAAAATATACGCTGCAATCTCACGAAATGTGACTTTATTTCCGAAAATTTCTCATAACATCACAAAATACACACAATAGTAAACATCTAGATCGAAATATCTTTCAAAGAAAGAACACTCTAGAAAACAACCAAACATTTAGGAAACTCTCGTATTCCTTAAACTATCCGTTCAATCTTCGTCTGAGTTCTCTTCAAAACTTATCTCAAGCACTATTCCACTTCGGAACGAAAAAGAAAAAAATTACGGAATTCTCGTATCAAACCATTCAACAGAATTCGAATGAATTCAAGGATAACATTCTACTAGACAAGTCTACAACATGTTGCCAAAGTTCTAAACGGCTCCTTCCACTCGAATAACTTCAAGAAAGAAGTTTTTAGCCGAGCACTGTGATTGTCGTTTCAAAAATATATCGTAAGTGTTCCTTGTGTAGGCCTCGCACAAATGATACGAAACGCTGGAAGACACTTCACTATCCTAGAATCCATCCCCACCCCCCTGAGGGATTTCAGGAACAACACTCTTGAGTTATATCTCTGCTGGTTTTATGATCCCCTGAGAACAACCCGGAGACCACACTGCTTGATATCTTTTCCAGTCATGTATTCTTCCCGGTAATTCTCCAAACATAGGAGGAGGATACTAAAAACAAAATGACTGCTGTGAAGAGATGAAATAAGGCTCGTACTGCACGAGCATAAAAGTGTGATTTAAATGCATAAATGCCATAAATTAATTTGATGTTCGGGGGGTATATTCATTTCTTTTCTTTTTTCAGTATTGAAAATTTTTATGGCTCATTTCTGGATGCTCAATTCAGAAAGAGCATAAAATTAGATCCGGTGATATGTTTCGACGGGATAGCTTTTTTTTTTTCATCAATCATTAAATATTATTACAGCCAGTGCTGCAAGTCATTCAAATAAGGGACAAGCATCCTAGAATAAAAAATTTTGTAAAAATTTGGAAGACAATTAATAAGTATGAGTTTGATTGTTTTTTTAATTCTGTAAATGTACAAGAATTTCAAAAATGATTTCCGATTTATAAAGTTGGAAATTTGACATTATACTTCGAGGTAACGAAGAATATTATTGGTTCAGGTTTAACCCGTTCACGCTTGATTATAACTTTAATTATATTTTGTGTGTAACAATTTTTGATATATATAATTTACAGAGAGAATCCCAGCCTATAATTATTATGTTAATAAAAGTAAGAAATATATTTTGAAGTTAATATTCAAAGAATCTTTTCCTTATAGCAGTTATTACTGAAAGTTATTATTATTTACTATTCCCTTATAATAATAATACTTACTTTTGATGAAATAATTATAATGATTTCAATTTTATTACAATAATTTAAAAAAAGGTATTAATACAAACTGTGCTTGAAACAGTTCGAAAAAATTTTTGAACAAAAAATTATATGGAAATAATATTGACATCTTTGAGAAAGCTTTTTTATTTTAAAATGGTATCAAAAGGGCTCATATAAAAATTTAAATAACCCATTTTCGTGTGAATAATCACATACACTTCGAAGTTACTGAAAAGATACTTTAATTTATGATTGATTTTTAACCATCAAAAAGTTAATATTTTTAAAGACCCATTTCATTGTGAGCACTTAGAAACCAGAAAGTAATTTTGTTACAAATTTGATAAAGCTAAGTTCAACGGAGAACTATATTCCAATTTGCACTAGAAGTCAATCGGGGAACGGTAGTCTGACAATTTCGACTTCGGGATTAGAACTCAAATTGTCGAACCTTTCTTTTAATTGTCTTAACAAATGTTATTGTTATATTATGAGTATTATTTTAATCTTATTTTTATATTTCTAACTACATCAATTTCAACGTCACGTGTCCTTTTCTGTCTATAGTTTTCCTCTTTTACCCGGTAAGCTATTACGAGTGTTGTTTGATTTGATGTTGATTACCATCTCTTACTGTTTAACCCATCTTTGTTTTTCCAACTTTTATATAATCAAGGTACACTGGAACTAGAGTAGAATGTAAGTAGAGAAAATTCTAACGATTAGGAGTGAAGCAAAATCATTCCAAAACCTGCACAAAGACTGCAAATTTAAGATGTTGAATTATGCAAGTTCAATGAAATCAAGAGGAATGATATTGTTTTATTTCCTACACCGATATAGCTTACCGAAAGAAAGCAAAGCTGGCACAAATCCATGGAACATATACGAGCTTAATTATAACATCAATTATGATTCCTGGTTTTCTTCAAAGAATTGTAATTAAATCTTACAACAAAACTTCTCTCGCTTACGAAATATTTATCAAGATAATGTTTTCATTTAAAGTTTAGGCTTTTGGTCATAAAAATGCAACAACGAGTTATATATCTTTGATAAGGGTTCTGTAATACGTCATTGATTTATAGAAGAAGCATTAGCATCAAATACATGGCTTTTTAAGATTGCTATTGACCAAGATAATAACGCTTTCTTCAGATATTCCTGATATCAAAATACTTGACCGTATAAAATGCTATTACAGTTCACTGGCCAATTTATCAATGGAACCTGATCCAAATGGTCACGGATAGAATACTCTAAACGCCAAACTGAAATTGTATTTTTAAATGAGAGGCATACACTTCGTAAAATTTGTTTGGCAGTTCTGTGAAATCCAGACTTGCGTATACATAAGATGGGCAGAAACGGCTATACACCGCATTTAAAAAGTTTTTGTTCCAAAGTAAAATCATTACCTCGTATTTTAAAATTTCCCTCAAAAATTGTAACTTAAATTCAATATTTCGGGTTAATTTAGATTACATAATTCTCTGGTACAGTTATTATTATGGTACTCATTATTTATTGATAAAATAACTTTAGAAAAAATAATTCACTTCATTCAGATTAATTAATTAAATTTATTAATTCATCGCGCATTTGCATATATATTATTACACTCCTAATGTGAATGATATATGAACTCAAATAATGGCATTATGGTGATTATTAAATACAGATTACTCCAAAAATGCCTTTAAGCATTGAGTAGTCTAGAAAGGATTAAATAACAATTTCGAACAAGCTACATTTAATTATTTTTCTATCAATAATAAAAAAATTAATTTATGCTAATACCATATAATTTTAATGAACATACATAATTGCAAAATTAAAATCCTTCGTAAATATTTTTCTATAAATAGCACCCAAAAAATAACACTTTTTTTCATTAAATAATAATTTTTCATAAAAAGCATTATGATGTAAGAATTCAAAATTATCAAATCTTAAAATTACTTATCATTCTTAGTACAATTTCATTCGGACATATATTATTCATAAACCAAATACATCTCACACCAATTTTTAACTGATTTTTATCAGATTTTTATGTTACCTGCAATTTTGTTTTTCGAAAAAGATTTATAAATAAGATTTCTCAAAGTATTTTGTGCAACGATGAAAGATGATTTTTTTAATTATTTCCATTTAAATAAAAATCTAGGAATGATATGAAGGCATTACTTTATCTTGGCTTGCTTTCCCTCGGAGCGTATTTTATAGTAAAATGTGAAGCTTCTGGCTTAGTGATTAGTTCTCACCGCCCAAATATGTACGTAAATGAAGTGCAGTGGATTATTCCTACCTATGATGATACGTGCTTCTTTCGAAAGGAATTATACTGTGACCAGTAATGGACTCTATTTCAACCATAGTTCCCGCCAATGCTATCGTGGTGTTTCAGCCTTTCAGATTTATCTAAATATCTTAGAACTATTATTGCTATCTTTCTTTTCTAAATGGGATTTTTTCTCTATATTTAACATTTAAAAGCAATTATAACAAGTATATCAGATATATGAGTAAAAAAATTAAAAGTAAAAGCCGATGGCTACTTTTCATATCTTCTTCAAGATGCTTTTGAAAAATTTGCATATTATTCAATTCTCTTTTATTACTTAATTTTAACTGAAATTTTGCCTATTTTTAATCGTTACCAATTTTTACTGAGAATTTATAATTTCATTTTTATAGTTATTTTTCTAAATACGCTAAGAAATAAACTTAATAGGATAGGATATTTGAAGTAATTAGTTCTTTTTAAAATCTTGAAAGATATAAATTTATAATACAGCCTAATTCCAAGATTTAAAATTTATATTAATCATTTTTTTCTTTAAAGAGGATTTTATTATAAATCCTAAGTTGTAAATCAAATTTACTGGAATAAGTATCATTTCTTAAACTTTTCTTGAAATATTTAGTCGAAAAAAAATTAACAGTAAGACTTTGAATTCCTACATAAAATTTGTATCATTCTATTATTATTTCTTCAAGAAAAAATTTTTAAACCATGCAGAATTTAGACAAATAATTGATTTCTTTAGTTTCTTTTTAATTCGAATAACAAAGAAAAATCTAAATTGCTAAGGTATATACGGAATTTTCCTTCTTTCAAAAGTTTTTTTTAATCTTTAACACGACTTAACTATCCATAAATACTTAACTACAAACCTGCTGTTCTAATGAAAGATTGATCAGCAGGTAGAACATAAAAATAGATTATATCTCAAGTTTTATAGATTTCGGATAATCCCGTTCTTTTTCATATAAAGCTTGACACCTCTCCTATACACCGACAAAAAGCGAAGATGGTACGGGTCTTCGAACACACCCTATCTATTCTGTACCTTGCTACACATGTAATGGATATTTGTTTTGTGACAAAAGAGTTATTGATCGGATGTAAGACAGGGTGTGCACAAGAGTAATGTACTTTCAGCATCGAAAAAGCGGAAGCAGATGTTATACTTTGTTTTTTTAGCTCTAACTTTAAATAAACTGTATTTACTTTATCAATATGTCATCTTTATCATGAATTTTATAAAGATTTAAATTAATTATTAATACCCATATTACTGCTTATTCATCTAGAGTAATACATTGTTAATCTGTTTTTGTATAGATTCTGCGGTTGTTTGATATTATGAAAGATACCGTTGTAAATATAAAGGAAATGGAAATTGGCGTGATTTTTTGATGAGTCGTTTCAATCAGAAGTTTGGTAATTACTCAATAGAAGTGATATATATTTATTTTTATCACAAATACACATATATGTGTGTGAATATGTAAACTGGGCCACTGACACATTTTAAATCTATATATAGTATGAAATGAAGTCTCCTGAAGGAGTATGTAAGTTTGAAAGAAAAAAAAAACTCGAAAAATACCTAACTGATATTGGAGATATTTGTACCTTTTTGTAAGGCATTTATTGGGGAAAATGTTCGTATATTGAAGTCATATCAAACTAAAAAGGGAATTTTTTTAACTGAGATTTTAATTACTTCCCTACTACTATTCGCGCTTGCGTAAAACATCAGCATTTGTACTTAGCAATTATCACGCAAGTGCGAAAACCTCAAACTGCGCATGCTCTTGTAGCAAAATCTGTGGTATGCATATGTGATACATTTCTTTGTTTACGTCTGATTTTAAACAGCAATTGAAAACTCATTATGCTCAAAAAAAAATAAATCCAACCTTGGCTGGAACACATTAATTGCCAAAACACTTCGTTTGCTCACGATGACAAGTTTAAAGTTAAATTTTCTTCTTGGGTGTTATGCTGGGGGCAACGCTATGCGGCTCTGCTAGAGAAATATAAAATCAATTAAATGTTCTTCAAAAATGGGTTTTAGGTAAAAATATATATAAAAAAATTAATTTAAAAAATTAAATCGATAGTACAATTTGATTCCTTATTTTGATCATAGAAAAAGTTATCGTTCAAAGGCAACAATAAAAAGTATAAAGCCGTCATACTTGTTTGCATGTTTTATTTCCATATGGTTTTCTGGATTTCCAGATTAAACAGCAATTACACGAATTATGCATTCAATCCAGTTTCTTCTGCAATCGATGCAGAAATGCGATTGCATTGATTGATTTGAAATAACATTCGAACGTGATTCGTACTACAAAATTCGTGCCAATATTGAAATACGTAGCCGAATCGATAGTACAAAAAAATGCTTAGTAACTTTTAAATGCTTAATAATATTTTTTGACTTCTTGATTTTTTTTAATTGCTTTAAAGGCCATTCTTCGAATAAATAGGCAATGATTTTTTAAAGAAAAAAATTATAGCCTAAGAAGATTAGAACAAACCACAGTTTTCTATGCCAGTTAATAACTTTACTATACTAATATTCCATTTTGAAAAGTATTAAGAAATTTAGATATAGCTGTGATATTTATATATACGTACATTCGCATATACATGCAATATATATAGAAAATCATTACATATTTTTAAAAGCAATATATAATCATGCAATTTGAATTTCCAATTTTAATCATAAATATCGGAACTAAATATACATACCATTATCCATATGAAGAACAAGCAGGCTCAAGAACACTGATTTGGGGCTTCTTTTTTACCCTACTTTATCACAAAGCATTAAAACATATTATTGCAAGCCAAAACAGATTCGTAGATATTTTATTTAGAAATTTTCAAATTTTCAACGGCCAAAGAACAGAAATAATTATAGTAGTTGCCACTCTATAGAGGGAAAAAAACAAATGCAAACAAAAAAAATGAATAAAATTTAAAATGAAAATCAAAATTGATAATCATTTAACATCCAAATAAGAGGAAACGAATTTTAAACAAAGACAATGATTTTATTTTATTATGGAACTGCAAGCAATAATATATGAACAATTTTAATTTCATAAATAAAACAGCTACTCTAATTATCATTTTTGAAACAGTAAGAAAATTTTAATGGGAACTTAGAAAGTATTCTAAATTTATTTAAAATCTAATACTGTTCCGAAAAAAATTATTTATGTACAAATGTTAAAATTAAAGAAAAGAAGAAACGCAATAGATATTCTGAAACTTCACTAATTAAAGTTGTTTTATGCATTATTTTTTTAAGATTTTACCGCAAAGAGACATTTTTTTTAATTCCCTATTTATTTATTCTAAATATTTTCGAATGGAATGCAAAATAAAGTACTTTAGGCTTCACAATAAAATATTTAACTTTGGGAACTATTTCATTATAGTTTACTTCCTAGTTCTTATACATAATTCATGAATATAATTTCCTGTAATGTTGAAAGAAGAATTTTAATTAATAGAATCAAACTTTTAATCACATCTTTAAAGTTTAAAGATACATTTTAGGGCAATATATTTAAGATTTAGATCTTCTTATTGTTTAGCTTTTACATTAGCATATACACATTTAAAATTATGAGTACAATGTAAGCGATAAAAATAGAAATCATTGTTATAAAAAATCTTTCCGCTGCGTATACATTGAAATTTCAATATTCTTAGTAAAGAATTACGAATTTATGAATGAAATATAGATAGCAATTGCAGAAAGAGAGTACACATAGCAGCATTTGCAAAAAGTCACCAACCTATAAACAGCATATCTTTGTTAAACAATTGCAACAACTCGAAACGGGCGCAGAGAATTCGCTGGAGATCAACACTCAAAGAGAGAAATCACTACCGATTGACTCGCTTGAGCTATGTTTTTCGGTGTTTTATTGTTCCAGTGACTAACAATCAATTAAGACTCACCGAAATTCTAGCCTTAAGAAGGATATTACCAAAATTCTCGAATATTCGAGACCCTTCCTTTCAGTTGCCATGATCTTTGTGGTGATTGGCTTGGAATCCATTCAGAATTCGTTAAAGCTATCTGCGAAGCTCTTTACCAAGCCATGAAACAAACTGCGCAGTGAAGTGAACTTACAGATTTGTAACTATGCATAATAACAATTTTATTGGTTTAAATTCTTTAGTTGACTATCCAAAACAGACCCTTAAAATTAAATGACAGGATTAAGAAGATGAAGAGTTGAAACATTCATTATCTTTTTGCTCAAAAAAGCTAATATTTTAGAAGAAAATTTTTAACTTAAAAATTGTAAGTTTTAAAAAAGTCTATAAAATGAATTGTTTCACAATATAAAAATATACATGTAAACAAAATAATTCAAAAATGCAAAGAAATGCCTGGAAGAAATACAGAACATGAATTTAACATGTAGATCAAAATTATAGATCTGTATTAAATTTTGAATCAAATCTACCAATGAGGTTAAAGGAAGATCGTTTATCAGTCTCTAGATTTATAGGTATAAGAACTTATGTTCTATTTTGTGACAGAAATTTTAAGTTTGTGTCAATTTTTTGACTGATCGATAGAAAAAAGCTTTAAAATACGTATTCAGGTTGTTGTTGTTGTTGTTGTTTTAAACTTTTTGTTGTGGTGGTTTTTTATTACTTTGCTGAACACAAACACTTCCTATTACGTTACTACTAGTAGAATTCTAGGGAAGAAGTTTTTATGTCATGCCATGATTTTCGAAGTTTAATATCATCTCCTTACACAATTTTTGCTATAAACTCAGAAAATGCAAAACAAGATAGAATTAGGACAGAAAAGAAGGTGCTGATTGTCTAAGTGTTGAGAAATTCGAAAAAGACACAGTCCCATGATTTTCAGTAAATGACCAAATCAGAAATGTCTGTTGACAAAAAGGTATCATTTTTCAACAAATATTAGATTTACACAGAGCATGTCAGAAAAGCAAAATGATATTTTCCGCAACACAAAAATCAATAGTTCGAAATAAGAACAATAAATTTTTTCACTGCACTCGAACTGTCTTTTGGCAGGAATTACGTTATACCGAGTGGTATTGTACCATACCATGACATGATTAATAGAAACCTCGAACCAGTGGCTGAACAACGTAAGCTATGATTTTCTCCGAAATGAAACGCTGCAATTTTCTAAAGTGGGCTCGAACCCTATATAAAGTACAATGCATTTTTCTGATACTAAGTGCAATAGTACATAATTCTTTTTCTTCCCTTTTCGTTGATATTTATTTCAAAGTTGTCATATTTCCATGCAGTATTTTTTTTCTTTTTTATATAGCGAAATTCTGTTGTTCTTCTAGCTAATATTTTTATTCGATATAATTTATAGAATTACTAATGATGCACATTTCTTTTCATAAGACTAAATGGAAAAAAATGATGAAAGAAATTGCAAAATATTAATTCAAAAATATTGTTTCTCTCTATTAAACTTGGATAATTGAAACAGTTATAAGAATTAAATTCAACTCAGACTTTCACAACCAAAGCGTTTAATCCGAAGTATTGGCATGGGCCGCGGTGACTTGGTGGTAAGGACAAGGCTTTGAAGCCTGATAGCTTCAGGTTCGGACCAGCTTCCACCGAAGAACCTTAGAGGCCAAACATCCTCCCACTAGTGTTGTGTGGAAGTTTGGAGAGGTTTCCCAGCTCACGTGTCGTTCTCGTAATCTAACAGAGTTCAAAACGAGATCTGTCCCAAAATGGTCCTAATATTGCCATAAAACGGGACATTAATCTAACTAAAACAAAGTGAAATATTGGTTGGGAGGTGAGGGGTGTTTAATAATTGTATTAAATAAAATTTAAATAGATGAAATGGTTAATTATTAGCAAAAATTAAAGATATTTTTATTAATTAGCATTTTAACCTTTTTTTTTTCTTTTTAACAAAAAAAAAGTATAAGAAAACGTAATTAATGAAGGGGATTTTTTTTGCTTTCAATTTTCTTTTTCAATCAGGAAAATTTATTTGTAATTGAATGACAAAATTATACATATAGTACTATTTGAAAAAACGGAATTTTTCAATTTAATTATGATTTTTTTCTTATTATTATATATTAATTGAGTTCAACAAGTATGGGTTCACCAGTCGAAATTTAACGCTAAATTAATGAAACAAAAAAGCCCTTTCCCACAGGAAAGTACTCTTATTTTTCTAATTATGATTAACATTAAATTCATCTTAATAGTTACACACACCTATTAAGATGAATGACTTTATTATCTATAAAGATGAATCTGTTAATCGAACCTTCCTAAAATATTTAATTTCCATAACATAATAATACTCAATTAAAAACGTAACTATCTTGATCATGCCTCTTTTAATAGCATGTTGTCTTTCGCAGTACTGTAGCTTCACAGTCGTATCCAATTTGTAAACTGGTCAAATATAAAAACCAACAAATTTTTCTTTCCTTTTTTTTATAATTTCAAATTTATTTAAAATAAACATAAGAAAAATCTCAAATAAAACTAAGCTATTTAAAACAGCAGAAATAATAGCCACATATAAATCAAAACTTCAAATTAATAAAACAAAACCATTATAATCAGGAGCATAACATATTATAATAAAATAAATAATGTCCTTAAGAATCTCGTGATTTCTATTAGTTTCCAACCCTGTTACGAACTTTCAAACACACATAACGCATTTAGCTCGATCCGCAAGCGAGATGTGTCACTTCTCTGTCTTTTCATGAAGTATTAATTCCATGTAGCACTTAGTTCCTCTCCTCGTTCACAGACAGATTGAATTACCGCCGGGATGTGAAGCATCATCCCTTCCGACCACTCCATCACCGAATAGTTGACAACGAACCCCTGAAGAGGTCTCGATACTGAATACGTTGTTTGTGGTTGGCAGAAAACCGACGAAGTGGGGAATGTTGAAAGATGTCATTAAAGAATTTTGCGAGGTGTTAAGATTATTATTTTTCCTGCAGCTAAAATAACAGTTTGCATTCGATTGCTGTCTTAAACGCCTACTCTCGCACTTCAAAGCCCTTTGTCAGGCGTTTTGTGGGATATTTTGATTCCATCGATGTTCTTATGGATGTTTTTGGAAGAATTCAAGACTGTTTGTTTTCTGCAAGTAATAAATTTTTATGACTGGCACTTGAAATAAAACAGAAAGTGGTACTGAAAAAAAGTAAACATTTTTTGCTTTTTTTTTTTTAATCTAAAGAATGTTTTTCGTAAAATAAACTCATTATTAAGTTTTTAAAAATCAATTTCCATCCTCTTCAAAAAAAATTTCCATAGTAAAAGAAAAATAAGATGCAGCAGAGCACATTTAATTAAATATTTTTAAATATTTAAATATGTTAAATATTTTTTATCACAGAAAATGGAATTTTTAAAAATTAGCATCATCTGAAGGGGAAAAAATCAGCGGTGAAGATAACGCATTACGCATCGGTAGCATTTCTCTATATAAAGTTAAATATTACTTTATTATTAAATATTATTATTATATTATATATATTTAATATTAAATATTAAATATTTATTATTAAATATTAGTTTATATGTAGTGCTAAATAGTGAAAAAACATAGAGATCTTTATATATTAACTTTATATAAAGAAAAATATCGAGAATACTTTTTTTAATATTTTTCATTTGAATGACTGCGTTTAAAATTTAACACGAATCTTCAATTTTAATTTCAAAACCATCAGAGTCGGTGCATGTTAAATTATTCCAATTATTCACACAATAAAGAAGGTTTGCCCTCTTTCTTTCTTTTAAGAGCCAACACAAGCATAGCAGGAGTAAATGATATCCAAACGATGCCATTATTTATTTATGCCTTCAGAATATTTATGATTAAAGAGAGAAGAATAAGAGTTTAGCTCTATTGCCAAAGGTGTACCGGATGTTGTACTAAGCAAGGAGATGGAATAAATGTTCAGGGTGCCAATCTTTGAAGGTGTTACGGGAAAAAACATTAGTGTAATTATCTCTAATTACAGTGATATCTTAGTGTAACTATCTTAGTTACATTAGTGTAATTACACTAATTATTAATAATTAGTGTAATTTTAAAGTAAAATATGAGGAACAAACGAAAGAATTAATAATATGCCTCAGCTGCCATCTGTCCTTACTATGTCATTAATGACAACTGGAGATGGGGTGACAAAATCTATTTTGCTTTAGATATCACTTACTTTCGCTACGCCATTGATCACTTTGTCCCCTGTCTCCGAATTCCTGAAGGTCATATGTCAAATTTTATTTATATTACTTTTTACTCCCACTGGGGAACACTTCAAAAATAAGGATGAGAATCTTCCGATATGGTGTTTGTTTCCCACCACCAGATACAGAAGTGGATTGTGGTTGGGTTAACGAGGCACCTAGCCCCGCCAGGGGCTTATCCTCGTTCCTGTTAAGATGTTAGTTGCATGGCGGTCCATATCTTTGCTATGATCATCTTCGAAGTAATGCGAAAATTTTGAGGAGCAACGGGTATAAGAGGGATTAGCTGGCTAGGTGGGAAGGTGAGGTGGAGCTTGTCAGGATTCGTTGCGATTGGCTATTGAGTTAAGTGGTGGGAGGTTTCTATCTCTTATAGGTGGTGGGACATAACTCCCATGTGAAGGGCAACGCTGAGGTCAGTGATGTCATTTAGGACTCAACTATAGATTCTACCAGTGTTGCAGTCTCAGGTCTCCGGTCAATGAATTATACGTGCGCCTTAGTGCCGGATTGGAGCAACTGGTTAAGGTTAAGGCTATACTTCTTGTTGTTGAAAGCAGACAACATAAACAGAGATAAACATTTTAAGAATTAAAACCATAACATTTAATGATTTTAATTCTTAACTAACATAAACATTTTAAGAACTAAAGCCAAAATTCCACCATTCGTTGTTGTTAATCCCTTATTTTTTTCCAATTTTTGGTGTCATTATTCGAATTTTTTTCCTAATTTAAAACAATAACAATCTAAATAAATTTAGACATTAATTTTTTCCTTAAGAAGATCAAAACTTTTTATTGTTGATCTGCGGACCAAAAGCGTACATTTGCTATTAAGTTTTTCAAGTTCAAGGCTGATATGGTAATGAGACAAATAAGGTAGCCAAGCATCATAAAAACGCTTGACGTAATTTAAATTCTAACAGAATCATTTAAAGAAAACTTTCTAAATTTATTGTTTCTTTGGTACTTTTTATTTTCAATGCGCTTTCTTATTTAAGTTATTGGTTTTATTTTTGTCGATTTTATATTCATCTAATCGTTGTAACCACAGTTGCAAAAGAAAGAAAAAAAAACCATGAGAAATCAATATTATTTTTTTTATTTCGTTTTGAAAGTTTTATCTCATATTTTTATGGTTTTGATTCCATTGAAATTTATCTTGCTAGGGTTAACATCGTGAGAATATTAATCGTGATTAATAAAATGTTCCAATTTTTCTAATCCAATACAGGAAACGACAACTGGAAACAAGCAATTTTTCTCTGCAAATTTGATATACCATAAAAATGCTTTTAAAAAATGAAGAAAAATCTCTGAGTTTACCGATACAGTTAATATCGATTCGTATTCAGAAATTAAACACTCTTTACAAAAATTTTATTGTATTTAATAATGTCTTTTACGGAATAAATAATCATAAACTTAGACTGAATAACCTAAATTATTCCATTTTTAAATTATTGGGATTTTTTTCCCAATTTGGCTGAAAAAAAATTATGTCTGAATTCAAAATTTATGCCCTGCACTTAAGCATAAATAAGTGCCTATCTTATACAAGAAAGGACTTTTAAAGATAAGAAAATATTCTCTATTCTCCATTTTGACGAAAGTTTAAAATAAAATTGAATTTAATCTTGGAAAAGAGGATTATATATCAAATTGCTCCACTTTCTTCTACAAACTCCTCCCACTGGAAAATATTTATACCATTTTATTTTTATAAAAAATAAGGTCTTTAAACCCCCAAAAACAAATCTTGATATTGAAATATGATAAATTTTCTTGCAACTAACCTTGTTTTTACAGAACATCCTTTTTCAAGAATATAACAAACATATTTAAATCAAAATGTCAGATCAAATTAAATATTATTCTACGTCATCTTTCTTTGAAAAAAAAATAGAAATTCCCCAAATAGTAGGAAAATAAACAAACATTTTACCGTAATACTTATTAAAATTCAGAAAAAGCATTAATTTCAGAAATGTTTATTTTACTTTCATAGTGAAATAAAACATATAAATCTTAAGAAAAGACTTCTAAAGGATTATTTGATATAATAATTATTTCTATTAATAATAAAAGTGAACATGCTCATTTAATGTGCATAAATAAGTATATTAAAATGCATAAATAAGTATATTGTTCTACAAAGGTATAATCCTCTTACACAAAAATAACATGAATAAACATATTTCAACTTTTTACTTTACCTTCATGCTAATTTTTAATATTTTTTTAATGGCAATGCCTACACAATTATTTGCCGTGTCAATCAAGGGGATTTTCCCTCAATTGTACAGAGAATATATATACTATGTTATTTTTTTTTTAAATGGTTCTAAACCATTTAAACTATCTTGTATTTTATATACAGAGTGTTCCGAATAAGTAGAATAGCATTTAAGTCTTTAAATATTTCACCTAGACCTCCAGTTGCAAACTCTCATTAAATAAAATGGATAACAATATGAAAACATTTTGGCTTCGGAGGATACGAAAATAAAAAGATTTTTTTTTAATTGAGTTTTTGTGCAACCCCCGTTATATAAAAAAATCAATTAGAATTTTTTTTAAACATTTATTAATACGCATTATTTCTATCTACCTTATCAGCAGTGATATGCTCGTCATCATCACGTTTCTTTCTTTCTCGACATGTTTTTTTTTTCTCTCTCTGTTCAAAATCCGGCACCATTATCAAAATCATTCATATCAAATCACCATTATCAATCATTCGCCGACTTTCATTCCTAAAGTTACATATAAATAAACATCTCATGGTGAATTCTTTAAAATTATCAATTCTTAATTTGACACAAAATAATGAACATTATAGACGGGACAAAATACTACCACTTTTATATATTTAATAACCTTTCTTGTCATTAATAAACTATTCTACATGTATGAAAAACATAAATTTTCAGTACATTAAGTAGTTCTTTTTTTTTTTTCAATTACATCTCGTTTCATTAAGCGAAAAGAGAACGACAATGTTTTCAGCAGTTAAGAAAGATCATTCCCCGTTTTCATTAGTGATGCTAGAGCCTTAATACATGTGAAAAAGGTGGAAATTAACATTTTTATTTTCAGAATTATGTTTTTAGAAAACTGCTCACATGCCATTTTTTTCCCAACAATTTTAATAACATTAGCAAGTGTTGTGCTCGTAACATTGCAATATGAAATAGAATATCAAATCAATGAGATGGATATTCTGCGGAAGGCCATGGCCCACCCTGGGCTGAAGCGCCACTGAAGAAGAAGAAGAATTTCACCTAACGAAGAATAATACAATAGGACATTATCTATTACAGAAATGCACATAGCTCGATTTTTTTTAATTCTCTAATCTGAGCTAAACTACTACAATAAAAATAAGTTTATTATCTATCTATCAAGAATATATATGTTTTGCAATCCCGAGCTAATACTGTCATCGTAAAGAAGATAGATTTAGAGTAATCTGTATAGAATAGTGAATGGGTGTGACGTCAGAGATCTTAGAGCATGGCGACACACTTGGCGACCGTTTGGTGATTTGGCGACAAAATCGGCAGCAAAATGGATAATACCCGAAACATCGAGAATTTTTCCTATCCGTCCATTAGGAGCCGAGATACGTCTAGAATGCCCCTGATTGGTCCAGAAGGCTTTTAGCCCCGAATTCCGCCACTATATATAAAGCAGGCAATCGAAACTTACATCATTCTAGCTCCAACTTCCCTCCTTTCAAGAGCTCTCTAAGTCATGTGAAACTACTCAAAAGTCAAATTCTAACAGTTACTGTCATTAAGGGGATAGTCCTATTCCAAGGACGGAGCCACGATAAACCTGTTATCGCAGAAGTTAAGCAGCACGATCTGGTGATCAATCGAAAAGTGTTGAAGCGCGGCAGAGTAGAATTGAGAAGACCTGAATAGAGAGGTCTTGAAGTGGAATCAAGCCAAAGCGTGGCAGAGTTGAATCGATATGACCTGAACTGAGAGGTCTGGGTTTAGTTTAGTTTAGTTTAGTTATATTAACGTCCCGTTTAAAGCAACACGAGGGCTATTTCGGGACGGACCTCGTAATTTTGAACCACGGTCAGATGACGAGGACGACACCTGAACTGGCACCTCCCTCTCCACACCACGCCACACCAGCGGGAGGACATTTGGCCTGACAGATTTAACGTGCAACAGACCCCCTCACACGGCGGATCTTCGGTGGAATCGAGTCTCGAACCTGAAACCCTCCGGTTCCGAAGCCGAGACTTTACCACCGGGCCACCGCGGCCCGAGAGGTCTGGGAAGCTGAAAGAAACGCTGCGGTGCGTTCTACTCGTCCGAGTAGACCTGAACTGAGAGTTCTGGGAGAAGAGTCCTGAACGGAGGACTTTTTGATCGCTATGTGGCGTATTTTGACGAAACCTGTGTCATGTGTCGTAGCCCGTTGTGTCATCGTCAGGAACGGAGCTGTCCTGAACTGAGGAGTAGTCTCGTTGTGCGAAATAGTGAATCGACAGCGAAGGACTAATCATTGTGTGTGCTCATCATCTTCTCACGCCATACTCACCCACTATACAGATAAAAGAACCTGACGGATTAAGAAAGATAAGTAATCCGTAACAATATATATATATATATATATATATTCTTAAATTAATACATTCCACCTTCTTTTTCTACAGACAAAGGTAATTTGATCCATAAAGATATGAAAGGGTAGGAAATTAAAGATTTCCCTCTCCCCTTTGTAAATGAGCAACTGAAAACATTTCTTTAACAGTCAAATAAAATGGTCCCTAGAAGCCTGTAACAGTAGGCAATTTCAATTTTTAATGAATAAAAATAATTTTTCATCCTATAAAGGCACCTATAAATTAATCGCACCAAATTAAAATTTTAAACCAATTAATATTTACGAAAATTTTTAATGACAGCAATATTTTTTAGAACAAAATTTGTAACTTTGATCTCCCATCATTTCAAAAACCTTCATCGCTCGGAGAATGTGAGATTTTTTTCTTTTTAAAAAGTTAAAATAAATAATATACTTATCTATCTGTTGGCATCCTATAAATATGCGAAATCTTCCAGTAATGGCATTCAACAACGGAAGAAAATCAAGCGAATACATCTATATCTATACTTAGAATTAAAGGTGTGTGTGTGTGTGTGTGTGTGTGTGTGTGTGTGTGTGTGTGTGT
>JAPMOQ010010989.1:4192035-4292228 GCA_026543055.1 Argiope trifasciata | reverse complement strand
TATAATGAAATAAATATTACTTGACAAATTCAATATATGAGAAAAGGTTCCAATTGGGGAAAAAGTCTTAATAGAGCTACACAAAAATATTTTCACAAAAGTATTCATAAAGATTAGTTACATAATTATCTAAGGTAAACTTTTAGAAAACATATTGAAAAATATATTTTGAATGAAAAATATCTAGAACCAAATGATGAGCATATGTAATTTAGAAAAAAGAAAAATCACAAAGAGAAAAATGTAATGTTTTTATTAGAAATGTATTTTGTGGAAGATCTTTAACTTGAGCTTGTTGAAAAGAGTGCCAAAAGACCACCTGCTGCACCAACTGAAGCCACATAATTACTTTAAAATGTTAAGAAATATATAAAAATTAATAAATAATAACAAAACACAAGACAAATTTTATAAAAATATAATGTAAATATTATAATTATTTATTTGGAATTACAGAATATTTAAAGCACAACTAGCTTATAATCTACCTTTTAAAAATCTTGTTCTTGTAAATCGTGCTCTTTAAAAAATCTTGATTATTCTCACCTACTTCTCTAATTTTTCATTAGAATTTGATTTTAAAATCCAATATAATGAAACAGTAATTTAAAAAATGTTTTATTTTTACCATCTATATGAACAAAGATGGAGAAAGTATATTTAAGAACTTTTATAATATGATCAAGTAACAAAGAAATCTCAAAATATATAAATATATTATTTAATGCATCTTATGCTTTTAACACTTCATCATTCTATAAAAACTAGCTGAAAGTAAAAATTCTTAGTTTGATTATACTCAATCCTTAAGATTTAAGGTAGCTTTCACAAATAAATTCTGAAATTAAATAAACAACTTTAGATGGAATAAACATTAAAAATTCAACTGCATATTGAATTAATTCTAAATCATCATGTTTAAAAACAAATATTTTCTTTGAATCAGAAATTAAAACCAAACACTTCTGATTCAAATAAAAGATTTGTTCCCACAAGGTATGGAAATTTAAAGAGCCATATTTGATTTAAACACATATAAATCTTATTAATTCTCAATAAACTTTATTCGCCTATTATAAGAAATAGATCAATAAGGCAGAAAGCGGGAGAGAAAATATTAAGTCACGAGTCATTTTACAGTGACTTTTACACTTAATATAAGCTAAAGGAATATGAAGACTAATTTTAAATACAAAAAAATTTTTAAATTGAAATATATATTGCTTAAATTGAAACTAAAATTTTTCTATAAAATATAAAAGTTTACATGTAACTATTTAAAACTATCTCAAAAACATATTACAAATGTAATTCTAATTTAATTTATATATCAGAATTATTGATCAATAACCATAAACATATTATGAAAAAATTTGCTCAAACTTATTCCAACAAAAAAGGATACATGCTAGGTCCAAATGAACGGAGACAATAAAATGATAAGATGATTATCAGCATCAAGTATAAAGCATTGTTATAAAATATGGAGAATGTAGTGGCTTCATAATCCGCAACTTCATTTTTCTTCCACAAAATGCTAAAATCAAATGAAAAATTCATTAGAATAAAGTATGAAAATTAGTTATAGGTAATTTCAACATGTAGAAAAAAAATATTTCATCATTCAAAACTGTTATTCTAATATATATAACTACATATGCAATTAGAGTAAAATTGACCTTTTGTATTTATTAAAAGTGAGATTTTTGAAATTTCTAAAAGTTTGCAATTTTCTCAAGAAATAAAAATTATAACATTTAAAAAATATATATGAAAATTGAACTGTATTTATTTAGCATCTCTTAACTTAAAATATTCATGTACTGTTGGCTCATAAAATAAATGACATGTCAAGAAAATAGTAAAAATATTAAATTATTATTAATAAAAGCTAAAATTTAAAACGACATTAAAAAATTATGTAATTTTCTGCAAAACAAGAAAAATAAATTTACTTAATATCAAATAAATTCATATTTAAATACCAAAAATAAATTTAAAACACAGATTTCAAACTTTTTTTTACTTAAAATTTCAAAAAGATTTCTTATTTGAATAAATGACAAATGCCAGAGACTGTCAACATAAATTACTGCTTTAAAATAAGAACAAAAAAGTCTAAACCAAGTTTTTAAAAGATTAACTCTTGATATTGTGTTCAATAAAAGAAATTATTGCAATAAATAGAATAACAGAGCTTTTAAATATCATTGCTTTCTTTTTAAAAAATTTTTACCCTCATTAAATTTTAAAAACAGCAAATATTAATTAATGGAATTATTCATAATATTAATTTCTTATAAACAGAATCTAAAACATTTAGGTAGAATTTTAATTAATGCAGAAAAATAATTTATGACTGGTTTGAAAAAAATTTGAATTTGAAAAATCACCTTATAAACAACTTCTAAAATAAATTCACGGTAAGATGCTTAATTCATCTTAATCTTCAATTTTTAAAAGTAAAATGTAATTTTTAATGAGTATCAAAATTCATTGATACGATGTCATAAGAATACTTTACCAAAGTGTTTGCAATTTTTAATTTAAAAGAAAAAAATTCAATTCATTGAAAAAATATTGATTTATAGTGATAGAAAATATTTTTCAAAGGCAATTTAGAAAGCCAAAAGTGACATCTAAATATTTGCCATATTTTCTTTAGAAATTGCCATAACATAACATTAAACTTACCGCTCATCTTTTTCTTTCTTAGACATCTTTTTATCATCAGCTAGAGTTTTCATTACATCTCGAGAAACGGCTTCCTCCCGTTTAACAGCAATTCTATATAACACAAAATTTTCATATTATATTCTCTTATATTTTTCTATAACTATATTTAGATTTTAAACAAAAAATAAATGTTTAAGAAAAAAATAAATTTTCAAGAAATATTCAGAGCTAGAACTTTCCCACAACAGATGAAAATTTATCATAATTATATTATGATAAATTAAAGTTATATCATGCAATGCGCATACAAATGATATGTGGATAAAAATTATAAATTATATGGCAAGATTGTTATTTTATAGATTTCAATATGATTTAACAATTTAAAGCTTATGGAATTTATATAATAAGCCAGTTGACTGATATTTAATTACTTTCACAATATTGAATCCTTTTTATGTTGATAGAAATTCAAGAATAAGCCTTAAAGGCAACCTTTCATAAATAAATGTTTCATAATATGTATTTAACCTCCAAACAATAAACTTAAATTTCTGTTACTTCTTAATTTACAGAAATTAAACCTTAAGCTTAAGATTTCTTTTTTCTTTCAACACTAAATTAGAAAGAAAAAAGTATATTTTTTTAATTGTTTGGAAATTTGTAAATATATATAATAAAATATTATAACAAATATATTTTAATTTTTTTCCATTACCTTAGAGTAAATTTAAGCACAAAGAATTTTCAAACTGAACATAATATCAAAATCTGATTAAAGGATAGTACCTAAAAGTTTAAATTTGTTCAGGAATTTGGGAAATATATTGATTCCTTGAACAAAATAAGAAATAGTGGAATGCGTTTGGTACTGATAAGGAGGTGAAATGTGAGCTATGCCATAATTAGGATGCAGAACATTAATACATTAAAAATCATGTTGCTTATAGATTTTAATAAGTAACAAGCATCTTTGATTTTTATAATAATACTTACTTGTGTTTTAGGACAAACTTCACATTTTTGTATGCAAATGCAACAAGCCATGTGCTTATAAGTGTCATTACAGCAAATAAAATGCCAGACTGGTAAGGGTCCATCTGATGAATCCTCCAGAATAACCCTGTAAAATATTTTTACTTAAACTTTTTACCAATATATATTTCTGTTATTGCTGCATTATCAAATTATATATAATTTATTATAATATATAAAACCAAGATTTCATTTTAAATTTTTTTATACTCAAGTAATTTTATAAAGTTTTTTTCACAGTAGAAAAAAACAGGAAATTGTTTTAAAATTTTAAAAGCTACAATACATAAAATATCAAGGTTAAATAACTAATCATCAGTTTAATAAATATTTATATCTGACCCAGAAACAATTTATTAATAGCTACATTATTTTAATTATTTCAAGATAAAAATATTGGTAAAGTTTCAATAAGTTTTGTTTAAATAAGACCAAAACAAATATTCACTTGCAATTTCATCTTATCACCTCAAGAATGGTTTGTATTAGATAACATACATCAAAATTAGTTATTTGCATAAAAACTGCAAATCAAAACTAGTTATTTGCATGTCATTGGTAAAATATAGTCAAATTTTAATCAAAAAGCCTAATGGAGTACAGGGTTTGGACAATTAAGTGATTGCTATAATTTAGTTAATGTGCAAATATCAAAATTCCTACATGGCAACAAATTAAAAGAAAGAAAAAGGAATAACTAAGATTTCAAAAAGAAACTTATTTTCAAACAAATCTCTTGCTTTGAATTTATCTCAGTTATATTTCATTCCAGTCACAGACACATAAAAAATATTACTATGATAGCCACACACCATTTTAAAGCACAATGTCTTATGTTACAAAATGTGTAACCTTTTTATTCCTGCAAAATATACAGTGAACAAGATTACATTATATTTTTCAGAACTATACATTGCTTTCAAAATTATTATAATGAAGTACTTTTTATCAACCACTGGATATATAGTAAAAAATAGATTTTCATGCTATGGATTTCTCATAAAAAATCTGAATTAAAACTTGAATAACGATCCATCATATGAAATTTTCAAAATTATCCATACCAACACTCAGGAGACATTGTCATAAATAATGTGATAAAGAGATAAAAATAAAAAAAATTAAATATTATATGTGTTTTAGATCTCTTATCGGAAAATTATAACCACTTTTCATGTTGTAAGTGAATTTAAACAGATTTTTAAAAAAATTCAGTTAATAAAAAACAAAGCATTAATGCACAAACACTAAAGAATTCAAAATATCAAAAATTAACATCATTTGAATTCGACGTAATAAAAATATAACTCGTAAAAATAGTTCAATTTTTACAGGACACACGTAGGAGTAGCACTGTTAAAAGTATCACACAGTAATTTAAAAATAAGCATTTTAAAAAAATCACGTCGGCATCGTTCAAAATATTTGCATCGCACCTTATAACTATATTCAATTTATTACAAAAATTTTAACAAGCAAATAATATTCAGAATAAATTTAATTTAAAATTTATCCATGAGATAAAAAAAATGTAGATGAATATTTTGGATTTTAAGTCGTCGGTTAATAAAATAGCATGTGCTTATCAATGCTAGGTTATGAACTTACAAAGTGGGATAGCTGAAACGATGAATGCGTTTCCGTAAAATAAAGCAGATGATTTAGTTGAAACATTTCTACTGAAATCTTGTAACAATAATTCTTCTTCTTTCGTTAATTTCTTTCCTGCAGGCATTTTGTAAGTATTAGAAACTTCACACAATCGGTTACAAAAATGTGACACGGATAAGTATATGATGCGGCAAGCGAACACGAAAGCAAACGTCTAACTATAAGATATTGCCACAATTCATTTTCTAAATTTGTTCTTTGAATTGCTTTTGGTTTCATTTTCTTATAAAAAATATGTTTTAGGAATTGGAAGAAAATTAAAAGTTCTGCTCCCATTATAAATAGTATTATTTAAAAAGTTGGCTCTTTCATATAATTTCAGTATTTTTCTATGCTATTAAATATCTAATAAGAAACTTACGTATTTTGTTAAATAGTATGGAAGCATTGATCCTCACAGATGTTTTCCCTAAATTGAGGAGGATGACTAGATTTGTTTTTAATAATCTTATATGTTGACCTGGATAATGGTACTTTTTATATTGTTTATTTTCTTTTGCATTCAATAATTTTA
Source organism: Argiope trifasciata (assembly GCA_026543055.1). Lineage (NCBI taxonomy): Eukaryota > Metazoa > Arthropoda > Arachnida > Araneae > Araneidae > Argiope > Argiope trifasciata. Next base: position 4,286,332 of record JAPMOQ010010989.1, on the reverse strand, counting down.
TTAAATTTTTAATTATTATTTGCATGTAAGTTTTTTTCCCCTCACTTTGCTTCAATGATATAGAATGGATATCTGTTTAGCCTGTAAATTTGAATTCTTTGTTTAGATAATATAAAAAAAATTTAGACATTTGACTGTAAAATTGTAAAATGCATTGCTTCAAAATATTATTTTTACTCCGAAATATTTATTTTGTGTACTGGATACTATAAATACTAATTATAAAGTATATGAATAGGAAGCATGTAACAATATTCAAGTTACAGTTCTTGATTCCGATTACCATACATCTTTGAATAAAAATATTTACATTAAAGTCATTTACAAAAAAGTTTGAATTAATAAAAGTAAATTTGATAGTATGAATGAATATATTACGCATTGTGTGGAAATGTTTTACATTGCATTATTTTCTCCAGCTACATGTCATTAATCCAAAAACTAGTATTGCTAATCATAATTTTTTTATCAATCTGTTTGTTGTTTAGACATTTGGAGACGTTTACAATTCATGCGCTTGCATTGATTTTTTTAAATGCTTATTTAATTAATTTTTTTTAAATATATATCATTTTGTTTCTTTTTCTAATTAATATTCTTAACTTGTCTTGCAAACAGTACTTTGTGCCAACTTTATTTTTAATTCATTCTTCATTCATTTTAGTAATTATTATGAGGTTTTACTAGTTGCTGTGTAGATATAATTAGTAGGTAATAAAAATTATAAAAATATGCCTTTCCATTGTAATCTAATATACTAAAATAATGATGTAAAGTATTAATAATTAATTTTCGATCAAAGCAACAATATATGAAATCTTCATGATATGAGTATTTCATATCTGATTGTTTTGATGTAAAAAATAATTATTTAATTCTGTATATTTTAATTGCTTAGCAGAGATTTAAATTTTTATGACATTTGCCTCATCGGATTAAATATTCTTGTGAATTATTAGCAGTTATTGGTCATATGATTTTTTTAAAAACTTTTATTTAGATTAAATGTTTACTCTAGCAAAAATTATAATTAATATTTTTTTCGACATAATTATGTTATTTTATTTATAGAATAACATTATATTGAATGATCTTAAGAAAACAGAAAATCTGTACTAATTAAGATCTTATAGTAAAGATATTAATTTTTAAAATTGCAATATTTTTTTTTATGTTATCTGGATTATCTATTTCATATGCTAATAAAGTGTCAATCAGAATAATTTTGGAAGCTGAAATGGGATATCTATAGTAATTAGGGAGATGAAAACTAAAGTTAACCATGCATTAAATTGATAATTTTGTTTTCTTGAATTATTTATTATTAACTATTGATAGATTAGATAAAATATCTGCATTTTGACATTTTAATTATGATGAATGCTTGTACAATTGTCATTTATATAAACTTCCATAGAGTAGTGATTAATTTTGCATTCAAAATTATTGTATGATATTTTTTTTAAAACACTATATTCGAATGATCACATGGATTAATTTTTTATTGCATATTACTATTGTATCTGTAATATAAGCAATTGTAGAAGAGAAAGAAACTTACTTCTAATAAACAGTCTGTGCAGAAATATTGCATATCTAATCCATAAATTTTAAAGGATGGAGATATACTAATCATTCAACAACTATGTAATTTGGAAAATTTTGCAATAAATTAAATTCTTGTTGATTAAATATTTTTGAATGGGGATTTATTTAAATCTAAAATAAATGACAAGCCTGAAAAATTATCTGATTTTAAAATCTAAGCTGAGGAATCAAAAAGATAATTTTTTTCTTCCTTATTTGTCCACAATTTGAGATTATTTAAAATGTGGCATATATAGTGTAAATTGATCTCTTAAAAGAAGCAGGAAAGAAGTGTTACATTAAATTCTATTTTGAATAAATGTGTAATATGATGTATTGAATTAAAATATTTACAATTATCACAAAAACTAAATAGAAAATAAATATTTATATATTTATCTTGATTCTATAAAAATGAGGTAGGTCTATATCAGTTCATATATGTTTTGTATTTAAATGGCTCTGTATTGAAATTTCACTCTTGAAGAATTTTTTAAACAAGCTTTCTATTCATAAATTAATTGATGAAAGTTATGCTTAAATTTTTGTCATTTAAAAATCTTGGAAAAATTATCAAACGTCTTGAAATTTTTCTCTCTTGATCTCTGCATGTTTGTGTTTATTAGATATACGAGAATATTAATCATCAAAATAATGTTGGTTTGATTGCTGCTCCAATAGATTCAAGTATATATTTTAAATTTTTGTTTGTAAATGTATATAGATATATATAACTTTACCACAAGAAATGGCTTTTTCATAACAGAAAAAAAATAACTTTCTTTTTCATTTTATCATTTTTTTTATGTTGCAAAACTTTTACAAAATAAAAACATGACCTGTAGAAATTTAAAATGTGTACCCGAATTCTGTAAAATTCTTCATTATAATTGATTTTTAGTAACTTTTTATTTGATATGTTTAAAAAGGTAAAAATAAAGTTAATACACACACAAATGTGTATATATTTGCTTTATTCCAGGCAGGCATACTTACAAGCTGGGTGGACAAGCGGAAAAGGATTGAAATTAATTTTCCCTTTTCTTATATACCATATTTTGATAGGGAATATATTGTTTTCAGTGCTAACATATTATTAAGATTCTCATGGGGATCTCTGCATGTATTAATCTCAAAGTAGAGGAAACATGGGGATCTTTTTATAAAATTTTTTTGTTCAGGCTCAGCAACTTTTATCAGTCACTCGCAGCATGGGAACTGCTGACTAATTTTATCAAGCTTTTCCAGAAATAACTAGACAATGTATAATCGGGTCAAGAAATAAGAGAATATTTTTAGAATGAAGTTACTGTGGGCTAAATTGAGATAAAACTTTAAAAATTAATTTGTATTTAAATTGAATTTTAAAATATCATTGCTTGTATGTATAAATTAATAAAATTTAGGTGAAGTTTCTTAATTTATAATCTCTAGTTCATATTGAAATAGAAATTATGCTTCTTGACAGTATCTGGTTCTTTTATATAAAGCATAACAAAGCTAAGTAAGAAAGGGGAGAGTATGCCTAATGTTCTAATATTCCTTTATTCTTTTTTTTTTTTAAGTTTTATTTGTTTTTGTTTCTTTGTTTTTTTTTTTACGAATATGTAATGGTTTTAAAAATATTAATGTGTTCGTAATCAAACTTCAAATAAATTTTTGTTCTTAAACGTAAAAAGAAATATTCCTCTTCCAGACATAGAATTGATGATGGGAACAATAAGGTGCTGTAAAGTGAAGAATGGGGTTATTATTTCAAGAAATTTTCACCATTCTTAAAAATTGTAAGTATTTTTATCTACATGAATTATTAAACTAAATTTCCTTATCAGTGTTTATGAATTGTAGATTTTGGAATTTTATGGTAAATTGATTGTTTATTTAAAAAGTGGGGATTCAAAACTTTTTTAAAGGAGTACAGGATGGTAACACAATCAGGATAACAGGGAAATACCTATAAATCAGAAGTTGCTTATGATCATATTTCACATTATGTGCATGATCAGCACTTTCATGCTATCATTTCTCTATATTTGAAGCCAAATATCATCAAAATGATCACTGCAACAATAACCAGGGACAACTTATTGTTCAGGATTTCGATAACTTTTTAGAATTGCATTACAATAAGAAAAATGTTAAGCTGCTGATTATGACTAACAGCAATCCTAATTAAATTTTTGGGAAGATAGGTTCAAATAAATATTGGTTTGACCTGCCCTCAATGCAGAAACTTGCATGAAGTCATATTATAGTTAAATATTATAATGTTACTTTGTCATTGGCAACAGAGAATAATTTCAGTCAATTAAGATTGTCAGTCAGAAAATATGAAAGAAAATTGCTCATTCTAGGAAGAATTGCTTACAGCAGTATTCAAGTAAGCAATGGAGTAAGTAATTTTCAAGTGTCAAAACTATTTACGTGTGAAAAATTTATGAGCGAAATATAAAGAGTATGAAGAAATGAAATAAAAAGAGTTAAGTGAAAATTTGGGAAGAAAAAAAAGAGAAACAGAGTATATGTTCAAAGAATAAAATGGAAAAAAAATGTTATTATAGTGGCAATTCAAAAAGAAAAATTAACATTTCATAAAAAAAATTTCAAATTTTGCAAAAAAAAGAAAGAGTGAGAGCTTTTGAAGTTTAATTTTTAAAGCTTTAATTTATTAAGTTTTTAATTATTAAAGCAGTTTTTTAAAAAAAGTTTTTAATTTATATAAAGCAGATTATTTCAAATCAAATAGATTTTTATCAGTATTTTATTAATAGATCATTCAATTCTAAGATTTTAATATTTGTAACTTTTTACATTTTAACTGTAATAGGCAAGCATTTATTTTTTTAATGAATTGTTTTTAAATTAGTACCTTGCATTAGTATTATATGTACTAATTAAACGAATTGAAATTTACTTTTATATGTATATTTTTGTAACTAAATTTTTGCTGTTAACTTATCAATGGTATGCAGTAAATATTAAAGTTATACTAATGGCATCTGAATAATATGCAAGCTCTGAATGTAGTATTTTCCCCTTTATAATATATATTACATTATTTTAATAACGTAATGTTTCTGATTAGTCATGCCATGAACCATGATTAGACTTCAATTTCACAGTTCATTGGTTCAATTATCAAATACAATTATTATGAAAGCTCTTACCTGTCAGAAAGGAGTCGAAGGCAACGATTGTTTATAATCACATTTATTACGAACATCACACATTACCACAGGAACGAAACAGTAACACACACAAAGACAAAGAAAAGACACACTCGATTCAGATTCACATTCTAGTACTCACTACCGATGGTTAGACTGAGTATAAACAAACCATTGGTGAGGCTTACAGCGCTCTCTGGTGGAGAGCCTTGGGGGTTCAAATTAAAGTTTTAACAAACCATAACCATTATATAAGGGCTGGATTTTAAAATTAAAGAACTTATTCACATCAGAGCTGATATTTTGTTGAACTATTTATTTTAATTGTATATATTATAGTTACAAATTTTAATTTTTTAAATTTGAAATAAGGCTTTTTACTTTTGTGTGATTAAAGTGTCAAGAAAATATTTTAATGTATAAATGAAATCAAAATTTGAACAATATTTATGTTTCCCTGAGTTTAAGAAATACATTTTTTACATGTTGTTTTGTCTGTTTATCAACACAATAATTAAAAAAAAGCTTTGACCTGGATAGAATAAATCCTCTATACATTTATACCAATTTTCTATTTCTATGAAATTTTAAGTGATAATTATTCAAATGAAGTCTGCCTTTCCAATTGTCCAAATATAAGTGAACATGATAATTGCAAAATTAAGAAAACTAGACAGATGAATTTTGGTACACAGATTTAACATTTAAAATGTGGATTTCTTTCAGATTTGAAACTGAATCCGCCAAAGGATTCTTCCTTCACTTGTATGATAACATGATAAAAATGCAATGACCTAAATGTATGAAATTCAGCATGTGACTTTGTGGTACAATTTTGGTAATCTGTCAAATTTTGGTTTCTATTGGTAATGGGAAAACTACTTCTAAAACATAAAGTTGCTTTTCAGGATTAATCACTAAGAACCATACTATATATTCAGTAAAGATACTAAGCTCACTCTAAAATTAATCTCACTCTAAACTAATTTAATAAATTTGTTTCAGTTCAATGGATAGCTGGAAAAACACTTCAAAGAAATAGTTATATTTACATAAAAATTTGAACTAATTATATGTACAAAACTATTTAATTTTATGCTCAGATGTATCAGCAACTGAAAGCACCTAATCTAGAAAATAAAATTGTTATATGGACATGTATGCATTAATAGTGACTGTTATACATTTATCATATTAATTATTTTAAAGGTGCATTCAATGTTACAAAAACTGAAAAATTAATTTATATCTCTGTCTTGCCAGATTTCTAACATACCTCAAGAATGTCTATGTGGGATGAATATCACTCCCATCCTGATGATGACTACTTTTATGAAAATAGTTCTGCACCTACAGAGGTTGATAGATGCCTATATTATGATTATAACTTTGATCTAAGTACTGCTGTCATATGTGGCATGTACTTGGCTTTTGGAGTTGTATATACACTTTATGGTGAGTGTGAATTTTCAAATGTGTCAGCACTATAATCTTATGATTTTTTAATAACTGTTTAATACACAAATTATCTTTTCCCCCAGGCTATCGTTGTTTTAAGGCTGTGATGTTCCTTACGGGCTTCACATTTGGTACAATCATTGTGTATTTAATCTGCCAACAAGAAGATCTGTTGCCTGCAGCTGGTAATGCTGGTGTTGCTTTAGGTGCAGGTGTTCTGTTTGGCCTAATAACAATGCTTGTACAATATGTGGGCCTCTTTGTGACTGGTTTTCATACTGGATTATTCCTTGGAGTTGCTGCAATACTCATTTCTTATGTGTGGTACATACCAAGTACCATCTGGATAGTTGTAGCGATTCTCATGGGATGTGGGCTTGCAGGTGCTGTTCTGACTTTGTTTTGGCAAAAAGGTAAGATTTTAATGTTAAAGAAAAAGTATATAATCTTCACTCTTAAAAGAGCAAAAGACAAACAATGCCTTTGCTCTTACAGCAAATCTTTGAATTTACAAAAAAAAATTAAAATATATTTCTATTAAATTATCTATTATGTAACATAATTTTAAATAGATTAAAATGAGTGAAGAAATAGGATTGCCCTTTTTAAAAAAGGAAATTTTAAACAATAGTATTTGATTATTTATAATATTAGTTAATAGTATTTATAATAATATTAATTAGTTAATTGTAGTTGATTAATAATATTTCACCATAAAACGAATTCTGACATATAAGTAGCTTTTTATTAAAATAGTTTGAAGAAGCAATACCATTAACAAAACAATAAAATGTTTATTTTTGTCTGACAGTTAAGCTTTTTGTGTTCATATAACTTGAAGTAAATGCATGTATACGTGTATATTGAATCTTTTAGTAATTACCTGTGTATTTTTCACCCTGAGAAATAATTTAAATTATTTGCTCTGATGTTACTGTCTCAAATGCTCTCAAAAATTTTAAATGTATGTAAATTCTAAGTTTGCATTATTATGCTCATACATATAAGCAATATATATATATTGTTTTAAAACAATTTTATTTCTTTCAGGTTTGACAATAATAGGAACTAGTATTTATGGAGGTGCCATTATTGCTGTGTGTGCAGATTATTTTATAGAGAAATATATAATGATACATTGGGTTTGGGACAGAATAAAATTATCTGCTACATCTTTACCAGTCTGTTGGTTTTCTTGGCTAATTCTGGGTGTTTGGCCTTTCATGATCCTTGTAGGCTCGCTCACCCAATGGAGAATTACTGGGCTGGGTATTCATCATCAACAACGTAAGTTATTATAGTTCTATAAGTTAAATTTCAGAATGATTTATTATAGATGTGATGATTTAGCTAACAAAATAGAAAACAATTTTGAACAACGTTTAGAATTGTTACCCTTTAAATGTTGAAATAAAGAAATACATGAAAATTTTACTGTCAAAGTAATGATTCCTAAAAGGGATATGATGAATTTTTTTTAAGTTTATTTATCAGATATACGAATTTTTAATTGTCTGATTTATATATATATATATAACCTTCCTATCACAATTGGAAATATTCCTCCATGTTAGCAATACAAAATGTATTATCTAGATTGTCTTTATAATTGTGCATTACTTTATCATATTTAAAAATATAATAACTGAACTGCTATCTAAAATGTGCTAAATTGACAGTTGTTTAAAGTTATGATATTGTATAATTACTATCACTTTGAAATTGACTCCATGACTTTAAAAAATGATGTGTTAAATTTTAATATTAACACAGCTATAAAACTATAATTTCCACGTGGCTCATAATTTTCAAGGTTACATTTTTTTTAATATTTGCTTACAAAATACAATTCTACATTGAATGTTTTTAACCTCTTTTAAACAACAAAAAATTAACTTTTTTTTTTTTTTTTTTGCATGATATTAAACAAAATGAAAAAGACTTTTCTAAATAATTACTAAATTCTAATTTCACTTAGCAAGTGAAAGGGTAAGTCAAGTCAAGGGTATTTCTAAATAATTTTAAAGAATTCTTTTATGGGAAAAAATTGCTTACAAAATAATTTTACTTGCTAGTGATTGCTCCAAGGCGAAGAACAAGGCAGCTTAATCTGCAAAGAATAAGGCAAGAATCTCGAGCCGAACAACGCCAAAAGAAATATCGATATTTATATCAAGTCCGCACAGCACACGGAGATGTCATATCTCAAGTATGTAAAAAAATAATAATTAATCTTTTAAATAATTAGATAACTTATACTTCAACATAATTTTTTTTCATAGTTCAGAATAAAATTAAAATGTTTTGATGATGCACTGTGAAGCTGCTCGTATTTAGTTTTATTAATAACTTCAAAATTTGAAAGACATTCATACGCAACGTGTACTTTATTAAAAGCAATTTTGTCAGTTTATAAAAAGCATGAACCTTTAAACTAGAAATGAACTTTAATGATGAATTTACAAAGGTAATTTATAAAAATAAAGGGGCTTTTTTTTGTTTGTTTGTTTGGAAAATTTTATCAATTAGAGTAACGCTCAAGATCTTTGATTTGTAAAGACTTGTTACAGCAAGCTCAAAGGTAGAGTATATAATACTGATCGATGATGTAGCTTACATAGTGGTGGCTAATTAATGAGAAGGGCTGTTTATTATGGCCTGTAAAATTGTAAAATAGATTGGTTTGTGAGCTTTTTCTTAAATTGCCAGTCTTTAGAGTTAGTAATCTGTACAAATAATTTCATTTTATTTTTCTTTTAGATTTCTATATTTCAAAAATATACTCAAGATTTTTTAATTGCTACATTATGTATACTTATGTCTATAATTCCTAATTGATAATATCAAAGAAAGATTTAATCTAACCCTACTAATAATTAATTTAAAAATCTGCTATTAAATATTATAGACTTTTAATATTTCTTATATCTATTACAAAAGGGACCGTAACATGTTTTCAAAATAATCATCAAATTTATATTCTTTTCATGATTTTTTTTTTTTTTTTTTTTTAATTTTCTTGTGGTTCATCTTGAAAGAAGGCGAAAGAAAAAAAATTGTCTGTCATAAAAAATTTATTAATATTTCTGTATGTAAGTGGTTCTAGAAAACAATCTCCAAATTCATTTAGTGTGAGATATATAAATTTTTATCCATTAAAATTATTTTTAATTGTCTATATAAGATTTATTTTATTCAATGTAATGTTAATCATTTCTGTCTTTTCAGAGCTATGTTCAAGGCATGCAGAAGAAAGTCTGTCCGCCTCCCGATGATAGTTTCACTACTCTTCATTCAGACTTGACTCATCTAACGGTTTTGAATCCTTCAGAAAGTATGGCAACATCTATAAGTCAACTACCTTAAACAGAACGTTTAGCCTGTGTATTTGTCAACTGCCAATACTTAAAAGCTCTAAGCACAGAGCACTCACATTGCATTTTCTATATCATAGTTGCCTCAAGCCATTTCCTTCTTTTGTTGTGATATTTCCTCCTCCTCCTCTTCTCCTTCGATTTGTGAAACCAGTATCTCTTATGTTGAAAATGGTATAGTCATAACTGTGAGAATGTTAATGAAGTCCAAATGAGTTTGAGATATGATTGTGTAGAAGAGGCTAACCTGTTGCTCTATAAATAAGCAGTGTCACTTGTCCGGTGAGATATTGGTGCCTTGTTGTCAAATGAAATGCTTGTGTAGCATCATTTGGCTGTTATTCATGGTCCTTGTGAATGAAACTATAGATGTTGATCTTTTATGTTATTATCAGTCATACAAAATACTGCCATTTTATGTATTTTATAGTAAATGAATTTTATTGTCTGAAACATTCTTCTGTTTTTCAGTTTATCATAAGCTTTATCCTATTCTTATATTCCAGTCATCACTTTGGCGAGACTATCAATCATTGTAGAATGTTTTAAAGGCAGCTGTTTTTATTACTGTGTACGTGTTCAGTGGAAGATCAAGTTTTTATAATTTTACAATATAGCACACATTCCATCTAAGATGAAATGTTTCCAATCCAAGTTTTTTAAAGCACAAAATAGTGCAAGAATATGTTTGTTGAATTGTTAATTTTTCTGCACGTAATGCTAAACAGTATTTATATTTTATTTATTGATTGATTTTTGTATATTTAGTAATGGGTGCAGTGGCAATATTATTTTATACAACTCAAGTTTTCATTGTACATCCATTTCCAATTGTATATTATGGAAAAAATCTGCAAAGGTATTATTTAGTCAGTTATAGAGTTTGATTTCCTGTAGAACTTTTTATAATGCTGCTCAAGATTGTAAAAATTATAGTTTTCCTTTATGTTCAATGCCAAATAAAGCTCTATATGACTTGTATATGGTTTGTTTTTTAAATGTGACTTTAAAAGACTTTAAATATCACTTAATAATAGTATTCATTCACATCAATATTTGAATTGATTTTTGATTAAAGAAATTTATTTAAAAAATAAATTTTGTATAGAGGTAGATTGTAATGAGGGGGATGAGTAACAATATTTTTCAATGTTTGGCTTTTCAAACCTGATGAAATAGACTATTAATGACACTTATAAATGAAAGTATTGGGAATATAATTAAATTATTTTTCAGTTTTAAATTCTTAAATGTGCTTGCAATTTTTCTCAAGTTTGTGTTGCAGAAAATTGTTTTTTTTTTTTTTACACACTTAATTTTGCAAAAAATGTTACATTTGAATTTTTATACCCTAAAACTTTAAATTGAAACACCAGTGATAATAACTTATAAGTAAAAGATGCATAGCACTGAAATTGTAAAAATTTTACTATTAAAAATTGGTCAAAAATAAGAGTAATATTCACTATAAAGTATCAGAGTTTCTTGAATCATCAAAATTATAGTAATTTACTTGATTCCACATATTTTTAAATTTTCTATCAATATGTATTATATTCTGTAAATAAGTTTTAATGTATTTCATATTTTCATACTTTTGTTTTAGAATTTTATATATATAATATGAATTCTGAAAAATACTATATGCATAATTATTTTTTTAATTATAATTCTTAAAAGTGATTTTTTTTTCTAATTTTTTCCAGAAAAATAGAAAGCATTCAGCAGTATTATACATTCAACAATGCTGTATTTTGTAATGAATAAAAAAAATTATGCTATTTTATAAGTTACTTATTTCTGCTATACTAAAATAATTGTTTTCGCTTTCAATTTTCTGCTATGGGCCATGATGGCTTAGTTATTACGTCTTGGCCTTGGTACTGAAGAGCTGCAGATTCAAAACCCAATTCCACTAAAGATCTAATTTATATGTGGGGCTGGTGCCTATTAAATCTGATATGACCAAGCATTGTACTGTTAGTTTGGTAGAGAAGGTGTAAAATTTGAGGTCAATCTCAAAATAGTGTTGTTTTCAAAGTGGGTATTAATATAAGCAATTTAATGCTTTGCATTGGCTCGTTTTTATTTTATGAGTAAGCATTTGTAGAAGATAAATTATTAATATCAATTTACTATATTAGTTTTATGTTTAGCTTTTTATTAGTTCTGGCTTTACTAGCCTTATTCCCAATCTGTTTATTTTTCTATTTTAATCTATATTGCCTATTTTTTTAATGCAAATCATTTATATATATGTATATAGATATATATAATAAGGTAGCTTTATCTCATACTTTCAATAGTCGTTCTTATTAAAGTAATTTGTTATTTTAATTTTCTAAAATTATTTTAATATAACAAAATTAAAACATTTAATAATGAAATTCATGTATTATCTAACATGTTTAGGAAGTTTCAAGCTTATTTTCACATTGTTAATTGTTTATCATGTGGACAATTTGCAACAAATATACTTTTTATGAAGAAAAAAAATTTACATCTATAAGCAAATATACATATATGTATATAAATGTATTCTTTATTATATAACACTTCATGTGTTACTTGACTTGATATGTGATTGCTAACTGACAATTATTAGTATCAATTGCTTTTTCATAGTCTTTATGATTTGCAAATACTATGCATAATGAATATTACTAGATTATGTTTTTTACCATTCTACCTTGTTGATTCAATTTGCCACCATTTTTGCATCATTTATTTCCCCAAGTTCTGAAATGAATAGCATTCAGATTTTACTTTTTGATGGCAAATTACCTCTATATAATACTTTGAATAAATGTGAGAATTGAAGCAAGTCATTAAATTGAATTCTCTCTTTGGAGTATTGATTGTGAAATAAGTTTTCTTGTATTTTTTGTTGTTACGCTTATTTAATAATGATTTGCTTTTTGTATATATATGTTTCATTTCTACTAATGCAATTTATAATTCGGTATTTTATGATTTCTTGTAAAATTAAGTATTGTTATTAACTTCTTACCATATATTCACTAGAAGTTTTCTGTAACACTAATATTAGAAAGGAGGTTTGCGGTATATGAAATTGATGAGATTTCATGTGAAACTGACTAAAGGCAATTGGGGTTTTGTTGACCATTTTCAAGAAATTTATAGAATCTGGAAGGGCAAAAGGCTAAAAAAGGGAGAATTGGACAATCAAAAGCATAGAATAGAATAGTGCAAGGACATGAAAAATCTAGTCTATATAAATAAAAATGAATGTTTGTCTGTATGTCTCATGCTCTGTTGTAAAAATTCTAAAAAGTTAACTCGGTTTTTCAAATACAGGGCCAATTTCCATCCCTCGACAGTCTCATTCAAACTTTTCCCAAGAAAGTGCTACTGCATCCTCTTACTCCTTTTCTTGGTCCAGTCACTCTCACTCTCCTTGGTGGGATGTAAAGTGTAATTATCTCAAGGTGGGGGAAAAAACTTCTTAGAAAGGCAAAATCATACCCTTCCGTATCGAAATGGGTCGCCTATAGAAACATGACTTCAACTGTTAGAAAATACATGAAAAGGCGAAAGTGTAATTTCTGGTTAAAAACATCGCAGGAAGTTGTATCCTTACATTGCGCTTTTCAAATCATTAAGAGTGCTAAATAAGGATGGTTTCCCATGCATAAATAATCTTATTCTTAACTCGGGCGTCATTTTAACAATGCCGCTTGCTCAGACTAATGCAATTGCTTATAGCTTAATTCTGAGAGTACGAAACGAACGACTTCCTTTGGATTTCTTAATTGAACTCGCCGAGACAGCTGAATATAAAAGATTGAATTGCTCTTTTTCCGTTAGAGAACTTCAATTCGCTCTCTCGAAAACGCGAAATAAATTCTCAAGTTTAGACTGGGTGAATAAGAAAATGTTGTAATGCATTTCGGAAGAAAACCCGACGATATTACTAGAAGTGTCGAATAACTTATGGCCAAACAACATGAACACTGAATCCTGGAGAACAGCCAAGTTTATACCAATCTTGAAACCTGGAAAAAAATCCATCAGAAGTCACATCATACAGACTCATAGCATTAACATCTGTTTTAGGAAAAAAATTCCAGACGGATAATTTTGTATCGGCATCTACGGTTTTATTTAAATAAAAAATTCTTTTCCCCGTTTCATGCTGGGTTTTTACCATACTAAGGTAATGACAGCAGTCCTGCTAAACAAAATTTTGATAGCTAGAGCCTGAAAACACATTGTGTATGGCATTTCCTTTGACATAAAATCTGCTTATGATAACGTTTGGCATGATGGCCTTTACTCAAGGTCTTACAATCTTTTATAAAGGGAAAGCTGGCTTTGTGGATTTCTTATGTTTTGCGTGACTTTGCTGATGGATGCTTTGCAAGACTGTAAAGCATTTGTGTCTTAGAGAGGAGTCACTTTTTAGGCAAGAAGGAGGCGTTCATCAGGGAAGTGTTCTTCCATCATTCATCTTTACAATTTTCATGGTGACATCTACTTAATGAGGTCACTTGCTTTATTTATGCCGATGACATTTTTATTTTATTGGATGAGTCAAATATAGAAAGGATAAAAAATAAGTTAAGATTTTGTGTCTCCAAATTAGAGGGAGTCACTAAAGAATGGCACATGGCAATGGCATTGCTCCACAGAGGAGCAAAATAATTCACCTTTCTTCTTGGTGATCACCAGCTGAGTTCGAAGTCTACTTTCAAGACTGTAATATTCCTTGGACTAATAATATCCGTTTCCTAGTATTCAATTGGCAGTAAATTTCTCTTTCCGTTCACTTATCGAGCAACTTAAAAATAAAGCCTTTAAGAACCTAAATGTAATCAAAGCCTTGGCGGCTCCAAAATGGGGAGCGTCTGCATCTAATTTACTAAAAATCTGCAATGCTTGCATCATTCAAGCGATCGAATTTGGTACTCACTCGGTTGGCATGACGAATAAAGCGGGGTTCGAAACTCTGCAAAAAATCCAGAACAATGTCCTTTGCTTCGCTCTCGGACTCCCCAGATGGATGCCTCTTCCGATTCTTCACAAAATTTCAAGTGAGATTACGATGAAATTGAGACTTGAGAGGAAACATACGCCATTTTTTTTCAATCAATTTTCTGCCTGCGATTTCACCCTCATATCAAAATATATTATCAAATTCTATTATTTCAAGCCACATCTATAATAGGCTTCCTTGTGGAGCCCCACTGGAGTCTTTCTTTTAGCTTAAAAAATTTGTCACTTGATAAAATCATATCTACAAGGGTCCCAGTCGATTGGGAAGAAAATTCGAATTTCGATATTAAGATTTTCGAATTCCTATGCAGAAGTCTTGATCCTTACACCATCAGGTTGTTATATGTCGAGTACAAAGCATTTGTTCCTACGGATAGAATTATTTTGGCTACAGATGCTGCTAAAAATGAGCATTCAACAGCAATAGCGGCCATCAACTGTTTTACGAACACAAGTATTAAGGGAACAATACATAATATGAATCCAGTGTTTTCAGGGGAGGGTTTTGCCCTGGCCTTTGCAGTCCCTAATTTCTTAAAAGAATCTAAGGACTACATAATTCTGACAGACAGCTTGTTTAACCTGGCGGCCCTGAGGAACCTCAATTTTCATTCACCAAGGGTTTCGCTTCTTCTAGCTCAGTTCATTGCTGATAGTCTAAAACTGTGCACCTCTTTGATACTGGCATATACCCCCCCCCCATATGGGAATTGCTGAAAATGAGTGGGCAGACACCTCTGCCAAATAAGCCTTGTTTTCCCCAATAATCTGTAACTGGATTTTGACTGAAGATGTCAGATCGGTTTGTTACAAAGCAGTCCAACCGAAACAAAACAAAAAAATGGGAAATTATTTGTTTTGTTTGTTATTTGTTTGCAAATACAACGAAAACTACAAGTGGTTGGAAAATTTTAATTTAAAAACAATCAACTTATCTAGACGAAACGAAGTATTGATTTTTCAATTAATTTCTAAAACTCTTCCAGTTAATGCTATTCTTTAAAAATATGGTCTAATCCAGTGTTTCTCAACCTTTTAGTATTCACGACCCAATTTTCAATCATAATTTTCATCGCGCCCCCCTTCCCCACCGCATACAATAAAATGAATACAATAATAATGTATTTTGAGTATTTTGGCGCTAAATTTACACTACAACCTTAATTTCAAATTTTACAAATTACCCAGAATACGGAAGTTTATTGACATTTTGCAACACCGATCCTCAGCATCGAAAAAACAAGAATCCTATGCCTTTTTAGTGCTCTTTTATTGCGCCATGACGGGCATTCTCACGGTTTCGCGAGATTTCGGTTTGTCTGGAATTTGTCTATTTAGCTTAAAAGTTACGTTAGAAGCGAGCGCAGATGTGAACAAATGTTTTCTCATAGGAAGAAGGAGAAAGTTCTATGGCGCCAATTTCAATTCCAGACAATCTCATTCGAGTCGATCCTTCTATCGCTATTGAATCTATTCTGAATGTGTATGTTATATATATTTTCGTGTAATTGCAATTCACCGTATTAAATATTCACGGCAGCAGTCTTATGCAGAATCATGGATAAATTTTTAAGCGGGCGTAAGCGAGCATTAGACGATAGACAAGCATCAACAAGTACACAGACGAGCGTGATTCCGAAAATAAAATCAAGAAAATATTCTCAAGAATACTTAAATTTTGGGTTCACAAGTACTGAAGTAAATGAAGAAGAAAGGCCACTGTGTATCATTTGCTCAAAAATGTTGGCGGCAGACAACATGAAACCTAATAAACTTAAACGACATTTGGAAACGCTTCATAGTGAGTACGTAAACAAACCCAGAGAATTCTTCGAATTAAAATTAAAATCATATGAAAAGCAAAACTCATTGTTGAAAAAAACTTTGTCTGTGAATGAAAAAGCTTTAATTGCCTCTTACAAAGTTTCATATTAAATAGCCAGATGTAAAACGTCTCACACCATTGGTGAAGAGCTTATTTTGCCACCCGCAATTGAGATTGTAGAAATTATGTTTGCAGAAAATTTTGCAAAACAATTGCAGTCAATACCTTTTTCAAATGATACTGTTGCCTATCGAATTGCTGATATAGCTGAAGGTGTAGAGCAGGGATGGGCAAACTTTTTCGATCGCGGGCCAAAAATCGAAAAAATAAAATTTGGCGGGCCAAGATGAATTTTTCTAAAATTTTAAAAACAGTATACAATTATTACAATTTAATATATTTATGAGATGAATGAAATTGCGATTTCATTTTTAAAAGTTCCTTATATTGAGGTTCGAAGTGAGATGTACTGATTCTAAGGAACGAGGCTAAATGCTCATCAGTCAGTCTAGTTCTGAAATAATTCTAAGGTTCATAGTTGAAAACACTTGTTCACATATATAAGATGATGCAAACATAGCACTGATTTTCTGGGCATGAAATATTAAATTTGGGAAACTTACTTTCGATAATGATTTGTAAAACTCTAACTTTGGCATATTTAGAAAAAATTGCTTGAGATGATTGTTAGATTGCGACTCCATTAATTCAAGCTGCAAATCTGACCTCAATGCTTCCCAATTTGCGTTGAATGGCATGGTAAAAATATCCAATTCTGCTTGAATGGCACTGAAATCTTGAAATCTGCGTTCGAACTCAAAATGCAGTTTTTTCAAGCTATCTTCATAATTCTTAAGTTTCTCTCCATTTATTGAGGGTATTGAATTTAACCTCGGGAAATGAGATAAGTCGTTCTTACCTAGCTGCCCAGCAAACATATTAAGCTTTAGTTTAAAAGCTTTGAGATGTGACCAAATAGCGTCGATAAATTGATTTTTCCCTTGCATCTTGACATTCAAGTTGTTCATATGACAAAGAAGATCTGGGAAAAATGCAAAGTCTGAAAGCCATTTTGTATCATCTAACATTTGGCAATCCGCAGAACACTGTTTCTCATGAAAGAACGACATAATGTTGTCTTTCAGCTGCCAAACTCACTCGAAAACACATCCTGCACTAAGCCACATTACTTTCGTGTAATACAGTACATCAGAGTATTCAGATTGCACTGACTGAAGAAAATCTCGAAATTGCCTGTGAGTAAGCCCACGAGATCGAATAGTATTTACAAGCTTCACGACTGTATCAAGTACGGGTTTCATATTCAATGCAGATTTACACAGCGCATCTTGATGTATAACACAATGTAGAAAAACAACATTGTTCCCGGGATAGTTTTGATTAAAGTGTCCAAGAAATTCAGATTTTTTTCCTGTCATATTTGGTGCTCCATTGGTCGTAATATTACATATATTTGTTATGGGCACCTTCAAAGTTAAAAGCCCTTCCTGAAATTCACGAAAAATATATTATCCCGTTGTAGTTCCCTTTAAAGAACGCATGCACACCAGTTCCTCAATAATTTCTCATCAACACCTTTTATAAATAATACTAATTGAGCAGTATCATTTATATCGTTGCTTTCATCCATAGCTATGGAACAAAATTTAAACTGGCCAATCTTTGACTCTAATTGTGTTGCCAAATTTTTATCGATGGCTTCCATTCTAGAAGTCACCGTTTTTCGAGATAAGCTTACAGTCCCAAAATTATTTTTCTTGTCTGGACATAAAACATCACAAACTTGGCGCATGCATTGTTTAACGAACTCCCTATCACTGAGAGCTTTATTATTTTTAGCAATATTGTATGCTACAATGTAACTTGCATGTGTAGCTGCTTCTTGAATACTGTTTACCTTCTTGAAAAAATTTTGCCGGCCTGATAATTTTTTACAAAGACTTTCTGCATTTTTTTTTTTTTCATATTCGGACATTGCTTCGTAATTGGAATTCTTATGCTTAGATGTGAAATGACGGGAAATGTTGTATTCTTTGAAGACTGCTACAGCTTCATTGCAGATAAGACACACTGGTTTATCTTTTACAACTGAAAAAAAATATTTCCATGTCCATTCATCATTAAGAGCGCGGCACTCTGAATCAACTTTACGTTTTTTAGTAGCCATTTTGGGGTTGAAATATTTTACGAATAACACAAACAAGCACTAGCTACGCTATACTTTTAATAATTTCACCACTATTCACAATGACGCTATATGTCCACAATCTTTCAACACGCAATCAATAATATTAGAACTCGCGCCAAAAGAAAAAGCCGCTAGATGGAGCTTAAAATGCTCAGTCTGCCACATGAGAGGTCTAATTCACTTATATTGAATTCCCATATGTCTGCTCCACAAAAAAAAGATAACGCTTGTTGGCGCCAATCTACAGCTATAACTAACAAATAACTTCCGCTTTTAACACTTTACCGATTGAAAACTGCCTGTGTTTGCTATTTCCTTCGATTTATGTTTTATAGAACAAAAATAGAGAGTGTAAACAGATTACCAGCTCTTTGAAAAAAAAGGAAGAAAAAATATAATAATTAAACAAAGAAGAAAAGGAGATGGATATATAATATATGAATATTTCTTTTAATTTGCCTCTGACCGGCAAATTAAAGTTCTATCCGCAGGCCGGATAGAACCTTCCGGCGGGCCGTAGTTTGCCCATCCCTGGTGTAGAGTGTCAGCTTTAGTCGAAGTTACGTGAAATTTTTTTTTCAATACAACTCGATGAGGCAACAGATAGTAATAAAGATCCTCATTTAATTGCCTATGTTAGATTTTGTGATGATTTGTGAGTAGTAGAAGAATTACTTTTCAGCGAACCAATAGAATTCAAAGCAACAGCATTCTCATTATTTGCTATCTCAAATGATTTTATGAACGAGGCAAACATAAAATGGAAAAATTGCGTCGGAATATGCACCGATGGTGCTCGTTCTATGTCCGGAAGATTACAAAATATTCAAGCACTTGTGAAACAAAAATCGCCACAGTGCTTCTGGACGCATGCATGATCCACAGAGAAGCTTTGGCTTCCAAAGAAATGAGTCCTGGTTTGAATATTGTGTTAACTACGGTTGTAACCGTAGTAAATTATATAAAAATGAGACCTCTGAAATCAAGAATATTTTCCGAACTTTGTAAAGACATATGTGCAGTACATTCAGCGTTACTATTTTATTGCGATTCAAGATGGTTATCACGGGGGAAATTTTTGTAACGTGTTAATGAATTAAGAGAAGAAATCGCCATTTTCCTAGAAGAGGAAAACAGACCGAAAGCTGAGAATTTCCGAGATAGTTTATTTGTAATGAAATTGAGCTACATGGTCGACATATT
The DNA here is from genome assembly GCA_026543055.1 of Argiope trifasciata. Taxonomy (NCBI): domain Eukaryota; kingdom Metazoa; phylum Arthropoda; class Arachnida; order Araneae; family Araneidae; genus Argiope; species Argiope trifasciata. Next base: position 4,266,493 of record JAPMOQ010010989.1, on the reverse strand, counting down.
CGAGAAATTAAATAACTTGAATTTTCAACTGCAAGGAGCAAATACACATATATTGGATACGAGTGATAAAGTTAATGCTTTTTGTTGGAAATTGGAATTGTGGATCAGAAATTTAAAGCAATAAAACTTAACAATGTTTGTAAATTTGAATGATTGCATTAAAACTTACAAGGCTGAAGAACAACATGTAAAAGTTGTTCTTGTAACCATTGAAAATCATTTAGCAATGCTAGCAAAGAATTTTAAAAAGAACTTTCTTGCTGACGACAAACTGATAACAAGTTACAAGCGGGTGAGGGTTCCATTTCAAAATGCTCCCGAAGGACTCTCAATTGATGAGGAAGAAACCTTCATAGACTTCACGGCAAGCGGGGAAACCAAAAGACAATTTAGTGATAAATCACTCTTTGAATTTTAGGCAGGAGTGGATGATGAGTTTTCTGCACTAAAAACAAAGGCATTTCGCATTCTACTACCCTTTTCAACATCTTACCTTTGTGAAACTGGATTTTATATGGTTGCTTCTTTGAAGACAAAATATAGATCTCAACTAAATATAGAAAAAGAACTGAGAGTGTATTTCTAATATTAAACCCTCCTTTGAAAAACTTTGCTCTACAAGACAGGCTCAAGGAAGTCAATAATAATTATTAAATTTGTTTTTAATTTAGTGAGTTGTTTTAATTTAATAAGTTAATTATTAAATATGTCGAAATGTATTTTGTTTTTTGTATGTGTGTTTGTTCTTTCCTTTCAGTCAATCAATTTTTTTAAATAACAATTTCTCTTGGATATGCTCGCGCCCCCCCACTAGAGTTCTCACGCCCCCCTAGGGGGGCGCGCCCCACAGGTTGAGAATCACTGGTCTAATCAATTCTCCTAATTGTACTCACTGCAGGGTTCCAGAAACCTGCGAACATATCGTTCTTTCTTGTCCTTTTATATAAAGCAGCAACATGCTTTCTTTTGATTGGATTTGTGACTTTTCTTATGAATGTCCTCTTAAGTTGAAGACCATTTTGGCTTTTTTTGGCAGCTTCAATAGGTTCTAAACAATGTTTGTGGTATTCGTGTGCGTATGTGTTTTCCATGGTTGGTAATTTGGCATTTCGATGGTATCAATTACAGTTTAAGCTACTTCTGTAGTATTCGTGATTTTTTTTATTGTTAATTTGGCAAAATGTAAGATATTCGAGCATACACTTCTGGAGCATACACCGGAGAAGATACCGTCATTCCTTCCTATCAAAGTCGATAGAATTAAGAAACATAGCCATTAATAAATAAGCAAAGTAGACAATTCGAATCTTCGAGATTTTGCGATATCTTGAAAACTATTTAATTTTGATGCTTTTATTCATCCATGAGAGCGAAATTGCCATTGCATCTTTTACAATTCTAAAAACTTGATACTTTATGATTTTAAAATAACCAAACCTATAATTAAATATTATGCTATTAAAAGTTTTATTATTTTGTTTAAAATTACTTTTAAATTTCAGTATGCAATTTTTAATATGCGATATACCGAAACCAACTTTCTAGGAAGTCATATACTACTAAATATTTTGTTAATTTCAATTTTTGCTCCTTATAATTTACTTATATAGTGATTAAATTAATATCGATATAAAATATTTGAAGTTTACTGAGGAAAGGGGCCCTGAGATTTGTACTGCTCCAGGATAGAAGAAAGGAAAAAGACATCCAGACAGGAAAGGATGGAAGACATTCAAGGCATGGTAAGAGAAATTGTTTAAGAAAAGAGCAAAGTTGAAAAGAAGATAAGCAACACATTGAAAAGAGATTTAATTATCTTGAAATCTATCCAATTTCCCAGTAAATTTAGAATTCATGCATTCTAAACCAACTTTTAAAAAGATTTAACTTTCGACAGACAAGACAATTTTCAAGATTCAGTTCAAAGTGCAAAATTTTTCAAAAGCAATTGGTAAAGGCAAATCAACTTCTAGCCTCTTCCAAAGGGTCAACTGAAAATTCTACAAAAAATACCCACTCATGAGGATCTATCTACCATTCATAATATTTTGCAGCTCACATTCGGAGATAATTATATCCATTTAACAGAATAGAACTGGTCAAGATTGTAAAATCTTCAAACGTTATCTACTGGTGTAAAACGATTAATGAATTTGACCTGCGTTCATTAATCAGGAGACTTTGAAGCAAGTTTGGCGGCCCAATACTAAGTCAACGTGCCTTGGTCAATTCTTTAACTTTAGTTTGAAGTAAGAAATGCTTCTAAAAAAAGAACTGTTAATTAGACATTCAGATACCTAAAATCATTAAAGAAAAAAAATTATGCATGAAAAAGAAAAAATGATTCATATGTATAACTAATGAAAACTTTGAAAAAATTATCAAATAGTCTAGTTGCTAAAAAAAAAAAATTAAAAAATAAACTCTCCAAGGCAAAATTTGAATGTTACTTATTGGATAAGCAGTAAAAAAGAGAACGTACAATTTAAATGAAAAAAAACTATCATTTCTGCAGCGAAAGCAGCTTTTTCTTAGCAAAACACATGAAGAATGAATGAAAGTTGCTGCACTTGAAGAACGAATCTCATTTAGAAGGATTTGTTTGTAGTATACCGTATTTTATATTGATGGATGCAGGTGCAAATATAATTCTTTTAAGAACAGATTTGACTTAGAAGTTAAGGGAATAATTTATTTATACTATATCTTTAAAGACTACAATGGAAAAACAGAGATATACGGGAAGCCTCAAGCGTCAATCGAATGCGAATCCAGAGGATTTCAAAACAGATATTACCAATCCGTATAATTCCGGCTTGACTTTTTTATAATTCTTTTTTATTGCAGACCTGGAGAAAAACAGGATATGGACAAAGAAGTGGAATTACTGTATAATTAAATAATATACAGGATTATTCAAATTAAAATATCTCTGTTTGGGGCGCTTTGGTAAGAGAGCCAGTTGATGTTAACATCTGCATATTTGCATAATATGCATTTTAAAAAAAAATATATAAATAAATAAATAAAATTAACTCAAAAATGTGGTGCTGCTATCGGTTTGTTATGAATGGAAATATGACATCAACAACTGGGCAAATAACACGCTGGATTCTGAAATTTCAAAATATAATTTCAAAATCCAACATCGCAAAGGACCTTACACGAAAATGCAGATGCTTTAACCAAAACCATTTATTGAGAGTTTCAAATAGTGGTTGAAAGTCGAGGAATAGTTCAACAAGTAGATATTTTTATGAAAATTTAGATAACGATAGCCGTGGATCCTGCTTCTCATTTGAGATTAAACACACTCACACGGTTGCAAGATTCAAACATTCGCTCATTTGTGGAGCTCAGCATTGTGAAATAATACATAAAAATGCCATGATTGCGAAATCAGAAAGGAAGTAATTTTCAATATTTTCGTCTACATCATTGAAATCTGTATGCACGATACGAAGAAGTGATTTTAAAGATTTAGAATCTCCCATTCTCGATTTGGAAATCTCGACTGTAGCTGAAGCATATTCGAAGATGAACTTCGCGTTATGGAATTCTTAGGATATTACATTGGGATCAAGGCAAAAATTTTAATTCATGAACTCCGCAAACTTTTGAAAGTTCTGAAGATTTCAAAGATAGAATTACATTTTAAATCAAATAGCATAGCCGAAGCATCTTTCAATTCATCCTTTTTTGTTTCGAAGAATCAGATTAATTGGGATACACAACTGTCGTTTTTTTTCTGGCCTAAAACAGTACGATTCATAAAGGGAATGGATATCATCAGATGGCATTTGATCGAATGCCGCCATTGCATTATTATATTCTCTTTGGTGACAGTGATGCTTTCCTTCCCGAATGTATGCAAGAATAATTTAGAAGCACATTTGTAAAGAGTACAATAAAGAGTAACTTAAATCTATACAGTGAAGAAACATGCCATTACTGTAAGGAGGGAGATCAATTTTAGGTATTTAATCCGAAGCAACGGAGAAATCAGCTTTTGAAGTTGCAATAGAATTAGGAAATATCATATAATATATTTAAGAAACTAAGCAACATTATCAAAAAAAAAAAAAAAAATTCAGAGATCACTCAACGGCTAGCATAAGTTATCCATGTTAACGGACTAGTTTTATATCGTGTTAAAAGTCGTGATGATGTCTTGTGTGCATCACCACGGAAAGAGGCTGCAGTAACTTCTGAGGGTAAAGACCTCTGAGCACCAGAGGGCAGAAGTCTTGACTTCTAGCTCGTATGAAGACGACACGCACTTGCACAACCCTTTTTATAGTCGGGGTTAGCTCTTTCACACACCTCACAGATAGAACAACCATGCCCGAACCAAGATTAGTTTAGTTACATTAACGTCCCGTTTTAAAGCAACACGAGGGCTATTTTGGGATGACCTCGTAATTTTGAACCAAGATCAGATGACGAGGAAGACACCTGAACTGGCACCCCCCCCCCATCTCCACACCATACCAGCGGGAGGACGTTTGGTTTGACAGATTTAACGTGCAAAAGACCTCCTTACACAACGGTTCTTCGGTGGAATCGAGTCTCGAGCCTGATACCCTCCGGTTCCGAAGCCAAGACCTTACCACCAGGCCACCGCGGCCCCCCGAACTAAGAACCGACGCACAGATCACCAGGAAGACGCGCTACCCGACAGGAAACTAGCGGAAAAAGTTGTAGCTCAGTATAATGAAACTATCAGGACGTTCAGCTTTAGAATAAAGAAACATTAAAGATATATATAAAATTGGCTATTTGCTCTTAAAAAAAAGAAATTTACAAATATTTTTAATGCATGAGAAATCAATAACTTCCTGCCTTAAGCCCCAAAACTTTAAGTCCTAGAAATTGCAGGAATTTTAGTGACAGCTCTATTAGGATTTGAGACCCGATGATTCTTTAAGAAGATTCAATGTCCTGTCAAAAAAATCTATATGAACCCGACAAAGTCAAAGCAAATCAATTGAGTGAATTTCGAGCCAAGTTCACACATGCAATGAACTATGCTATTGTGGTTTTTTTAAATAAAGATTTATTTCCTGTAATGCGTTGCGTTTTGAAAATGCTTTGTGTACATCTCAGCTGTATTTTGCAATAAAGTATCATTATGATAAATTATCACCATAATTAATAATGACCAAATTATCACCATAAATTCCCTAAAAGAATTGTATAACAATATTGATGCTCAACTAAAATTTAGCCTGCCTCCTAAGAGTTTAATGAGAAATTGCAACAAAAATTAAGGAAAATTACCCCCTTCCCCCCCGAAAAAAGCACCTTAATATTTTATTAGTTTTTTAACTAGATGTTTCCTGTATTATAAAAATAATTTTTACAGAAAAAATTTTAAAAATTCATTTTCAAAATTTTAATATTCCTAAAATGTCTTCAATTATAAAACAATATTTTTGTTTTTTCGACAGAAACATAAAAATGAAAAATTTATCAATGCTAACAAATTAATTCTTTTAAAAGAGTAATAAAAAATATCTACAATGCTTTTCAACATTTCAGAAAATTAGCAGATTACAATTTAATTCAAATGGAATTAATGTTGAAAATGTCAACATTAATCAGAAACATAGTATATTCCCAAAGTTAGTCTTAAATTTTTGTCTCTCGCAAAAAATAAAATTTACTACTGCTGGGATGAATATGCTAATTTCCTTCCTGCACTTATTCACCGTATTTAGCAATCTTGAACGTTTTATTTGGAGCCTTATTAAGTTAAGAGCTACAGTCTTCTAAGATTGCTATCAACACTAGATTTGCAAAACTGCAATGGAATTGATGAAAGATCAATATAATGTTCTAATAGATATTTCTTACATCAAAAATCTTTAACAGAAAAGATGAGTAAAATTTAGAAGTGATCAGATTATATGAAAAATTCTTTCAGTGCTTCATAAACCAGAATTTAGAAAAGAGCTTTTTTCAATGAAACAAATTTTGAAAATTTAATAAAAATGTATTTTTAATCTACATACCACAATAATATATATATATACTTTTTACTTTAACAATTTAGAAAAATTTGATTACATATTTTATGAAAAAATGAAAATGATATAACTATTCCTAGTTTTCATAACAAATGGAAGTAAAATCATGAAGATAGAAAGACATCAGATCTATAGTTAGAAACTAAATGAAAATATAAAATACTGTTTGATATAATTACAAAAGTATCTTTTCAAACAAGCACGAGACAATATATTGCCTCAAAATTTAACATAATTCATCAAGTGAAGAATGTTATTCAACAAGCTGCTTTAAAGTTTAATTTAAAGCAAAAAAAGTATTTTTTTAACAGTGATTTCATATAGCAGTAATATTGCTCTAAATTTCATAATAAAAATTGTTTCAAACTGTGCCTTAATTTTCCAAGTAATTAAAATGAAAGAAAAAATAAATTCATTCAAACAAAATTGATGCAAGTGAAAAGTTTTTTTTTTTACTTTTAAAACTTCAGGATGATGCAAAAGTAATTTTAATATAATAATATGCTTTCATATTATGAAGGAAACATGCTAAAATTCCGCTTTCTTTTTTTTTTATTTACTTTACTGCTTAATTTTTTAAAAATTCTTAGTGGGTTTCTTATTTGTGTGAAGTAATTTCTTTCCAAATTTTATGTTTCAAACTTTATGCTGCACATTATTTTACCAGTCAAGGAAAATTTCAAACCAAACCTTATAGAAATTTTACAGGTGTAAAAAAAAAAATTTTTTTTAAGTGCTGTACAAAAGAGAAAATCTTTTTTAAAAATAATAGTATTTAAACCCTAAAATTTTTTAAAAAATTTCTTAATTTTTTTTACAAATTTTTAAGTACTGGATGTATCACAATTTTTATCAGAATTTACATTTGACGAAATTACTCCCACAAATTATTTTCAAATGGATGGATATTTTTTAAAACACTGAAAAAAGTTAGGATCGTTGAAAACTTATGACTTCAAACGCCTCATTAATGACAGCAAACATACTAAAGGTTTTACTGTAAATTCTCCTAGATTCAATATATCGCTATGGCAGATCAAATTCCTTTTGCCTTATTCTTCTTTAACAATACCTAAAAGGTTCAGTGTATGTTTATTAAGCATAACAAAAATGAATTCTTCAATGTGTACACTAAAAATTGAAATTCAATTGTTTTTCAAGTCGCAGCAAGAAAGATAATGAACATAACCCTTTTTCAAAATTCTTTAAAATGTTCAAATGTATGAGCATTTTAAGCACCATTATTGTTACACACATTAATTACATTTTTATACACATTTCTTAAATGCATTACTTTTGAATTTTTTTTCCTCCTGTGGAGCTTATTTTTAAGGTTTATATCAGGGCTTCGAACCGGAACTGAACCGAAAACCGGAAAAAACCGTTATTTTGGTCGGAACGAAAACCGGAACTGAACCGAAAAAAAATATCGGTTTATTTCGGTTCGACGTTTAAACGACGAATGTGGGTAATCATGAACCTAGTTGTCAAATGCGATTTTGAGAATGGATAACAATGCCAATGCTCGCCGTCCTCTGCTCACCGCTCTTATCGTACCTGCTGTTTGTATCAATTCACATAGTGTACCAATTAAAAAAAGAATAAAATCTTCTAAATTTTGATAGAATTACATTTTTTGTTTATGATAGAATTATATTTTTAGTACAAATAAGAATATACATAACATGAAATTATTCATTTGGAACTGAATCGAAAACCGTTATTTTTGGCGGAGCGAAAACCGGAACTGAACCGAAAACCGTTATTTTTGGCGGAGCGAAAACTGAAACTGAACCGATATTAATTTTTTAGTTGAACCGGAACGAAAACCGGAACAAAAAAAATTACGGTTCGAAGCCCTGGTTTATATAAGGTTCAATCTTTCAAAGGTCACATATCAATTAATATTTCTGACCACATGATGTTCCTGTAGGTGAGTGTAATATCAAATGCAGAGGAAAAAATATGAAGAAACAAAAATGTAAAAACAATTAGTTTAAGAACATTACATGTTTATTCAGAAAAAGACACAGGCATTGAAAAAAAGAAAGTATTTATGAAAGAAAGAATACAAGTTAATCTTTTCGAAGAGAAAATGTATCTTGCTTGATGCCATCCTTAGTTATTATGTTCATCACAACACTATCACCAGTATAGATATCTCTTTCTGCAGCTGAGGTGAAAACATCTTTCACTAAAGATATGGCTTTTTCCAGAGTGAGCGGTGGTGGGCGCTCCCCTTCCATGTTCTTAAAAGCAGCCTGAAAATAAGAATAATAACCTTGATTTCAAATGAAAAGGAGCAAGACCTTCATTAAATATTTTTCTGGATTTTTTTTAAAATGATAAAACAATTATCTCCTTTTCTCTCTTTTTTCCCCTTCTTTGATGTAGTGCAGAAAAGATAATCTAATCTTTGCATTTGCAAATTCCATTAATATTCATTTAAAAAAAATATTCAACTGCGCTAAATAATTTATATTTTATTATTTCACATCACATAAATATTTAATACTTTAAATTTTTCTCCCACCAAAATTAATTAAAAATTGATCTTCCTCTCAAACAAAAATTAAAATTTTCTCAAAAATGTTTTGTATTAGTCAGGAATAGCAAGATACACCACATAAAATTTTTCAAAAACACAGTTGTTTCTTGTTAATCACAAACAAAAATAAGAAGTAAAAAAAAAAAAAAAAAGTTGAAATACATTTATCTATCAACATTTTTTTAAAAAAATTAATCCAAACAGAGTAAATTAGATGATGAAATATACATCATTATTCAAAAAGTTATTACAAAAATAATTTGTCGATTCTATAATAAAATAGGAACAACAATAAATAACTTTTTGCAAAAAAAAAAAAAAAAAAAAAAAAACTATTAAAGAAATTATTTTAAAACTTATAATTTTTAAATTAATATGCTAAAAGGTATCAATACAGAAAATTCTGAAAAAAATTAAAAAACAAATAATAACTATAAAATTGGGTTAAACTAACTTGATTATCTAACAATGGCTGCAGTAAATGTTGAGAAGAACCTGCTGCTATATACTTTTCACATCCTTTACTACCAATAGAATCATAGCTATAAACACGACCTTTACCTGAAAAAAGAAAATTTTCTTTTCACTATTTTTTTTAACTGCTTCAGAGTTTTCAAAACATAGATTCAAGTAAAAGATGTAAAGAAAAGATTGATTCATAATTTCAACCCAATGGGTTGCTTCACTGCTAAAAATGTATTAGTTTTTAAAGAGGTATATTTTTATATAATACTTTTAAGGTAATATTTTAATAAATGAGATTATCTTACCATCTTCATCCAAACCTGCAACCACGTTAGATGCATAGTATGGGAAAAATCTCTTATAATATAGCAAAGCAGACAAAAGCTGAGAAACTGCAGGAGTGCTCATCTCTTTATTATGCTCATGTCGATACATCTATAAAAAATTTAACTCGAATAAAAATGATATAATAGTTATAACATTTTTTTCATAAACATTATATGAATTTCAAACATTTTAATTTACATGTTTAGTATTCAAGTTACTGTATTTTAGCAAAATTAACCTCCATAAATAGCTTTATAAGATTCAGAAGTGACTTCCACACGTTGCAAGTATTGTTACAAAGTAACACTTTTTTAAACAAATAATTTCTCTGGAAAGAATTTTAAAACTACCCAAGATTATGCATTATTGAAATCTTAATATTTTAAAGAGAAATTTATAATGCTGGGAAAAGTTTTATGGTTTTTTTCTGCCTCATCACAACATAAACTTTAAAAGATTTACCAAAATATAAAAGAACATTCATACAGAAATGAAATATCTTTACCTTCATTCTTGCTTCAAGAATCCTTGTTAGAGTAAGTACATCACACCAACAACCAGCAGAGCCCAGAACAGTTTTATCTGATCTATTAAATTAATGTCAATTTATAATTACCTTATGAAATCATTTTCTTCATAGTTATAAACATATATTTAGAAATTCTATCTATAAGCTTTCAAAAAATTTCAATTCAGATTTTTTTAAATACAAAATTCATTTTAAAAAAATATCAAAAAATGCTACAGTACATGCTTGAAAACTTATCAAACATTAATATTAATTTGTCATTCGACTCCACTTTAAATAATTATACACATAGCTCTTTTTTAACTAATAATAACAGAGAGAAGGAACTACTTTGATATACACCCCCCCCCCAAAATTATGTGCTAAATCTGGCACTCCCTATGGATTTTTTACTGGTGTTGCCAATTTTTTCAGCTTTTAGCGAGCTTTTTTTAATCTTGGCGAGAGAAAAAAAACCCGCCAAAAACAGGTATTTTGCTTGGCGACAAAAAAAATAGTCGCCAAATTTCCAATTTGGGGGGGTATATCAAAGTAGTTCTGGAGAGAACTTATTTTTCTATATCACAACTTTGCATGGCAAATGGCTAGTTAGGGAATCATAAAATTTGGTACAAATATATATTAGGGGGTAAAAAAGTACACATTAGCATATAAAATTTTTATTTTGTTAAAAATTAAGCAATATTCTGGTATTTTTTATCTTTAAAAATATTATTACAGAAATTTCTTCTAGCATATTTAAATGCATTGTCTTTTCATTACTAATTTAACAATTTGTTATCATTATCATTTAATATGAATGTATTTTTGAGTGCAATTCCAAACAATTCTTTTTATTTTTAAAATAAAACTCAAATAATCTTTATAGGCAATATATGTTTTCAATACATGCTGCTTTTTCTTAATTTAAAAACTAAAGAATAAAAACATATTTTTTTCATATTCTTTGGTATAATGAATAAAAATGGAAGAAAAATAATTATGAATTTTATTTTATCAAAAGACTTGCAGAAACGGTAAATAAAGTCATATAATAGGAAATAACATAACAAAAGATGAATGAATAATTATGACTGCAATTTTCTGAAAGCTAGAGTAAAGCAAAGTTCCTACGTGAAACAATTTGCAATTAGATGATGCAGATAATTATACAAATGCAATATCATGTAACTTAAGAACATGCACAAGATTGTCAAAATAGCAATGCTTCGATATTTATTACAATTTGATATTTTATTTGAATATTTAATACATAATTATATATAATTTTAATATTTAAATGAAATTTTAAAAAAAAGCATAATATTCCTGATTATTATTATAGAAGGCTAACAATCAAACAGTTCAATAATAATAATAATAAAAATTTATGCTTTCATTAATCAATAAAAGTTTTTACAGATATTATTCTAAATTATACAGCAGAAGAAATTTCATTTTGAAGTTGCTAAATTTCAATATCAAATAAATTTAAAACAACTTACAATTTGAATAATTTTGGTTGATTTCGAGAATAAATGCTGTATCCAGTTGACAATCTCGTGTCAGAGGCAATAATAGCATAATCTTCTCCACCAATTGCTACAATGCTTCTACAATAATGAAATTTACAATATATTAGTTACTTTCATAAAAAAATCAAGTTTTTACAAGAAAGGATTGAATTTTGTGGAATACAAATTTTATTCCCCTCCCCCCACTTCAAATTTACAACTATGAAATCCCTCATCAATGAAATTAAAATGATACATTAGTTACTTTCATTTTAAAAAAATCAAGTTTTTACATATAAAAATGGTAAACAAAGTAAAATTTCCATAACATTGTAGAAGAATTATAAAAAGGCAAAAACTTAAAAAATGATTTCAATCCTCTGAACCTTGAAGAAAGTTTAAATCACAATTCAATTGCGTTAGGGGATTTGTTTACAAAAGGAGGACTGAAATGGATCTGTTCTCCTTTCCGCTTCATTGTAGGTGGTCTAGAGACGTCACTAACTGACTAACACAGTTGTGGTTGAGAATCACCAACTACCTTAGATAGTAAATTATTCTATCTTAGATGGTAAAGGATGGTAGGATGAAGAATATAACAGAATTCCAGAATTTTTTTGTGTCTTGTTACCTATTAAGAAAGGGAAAATGTACTCACACCCCCTTATCAATGTAAAATTCTGTTTTTAAACAGTTTGTCCGAAGCATGTTCAATGAAACACGTTACAATATAAATTCTTCTTAAATAGACTGGCATCATTAGATGCAGCACTTTCTCTTTGGAAGACAGACAAGTCATTTTTTAACACATAGCTTATCAATAACTGATTTGACTGGAGATTTTGTATTGAAAATACAAACTAGCTGAAAGATTTAGTTTATTAAATAAAACTTTTTTTTGTATAAAAAACAAATGCATCTTTCTTAGACAAAAAAAAAAAAAAAGCAATGAAGAGAATGGATTGATTTTTGAGGAGTACACAAATTTTATTCCTCACCTCCACTTCAAGTTTACAACTATGAAATCCCTCATCAATGAAATTAAAATGAGGTAGTGATATTTTATTGAGAATACAAAAGAGCACACAATTTCAAAACTTTAGTATTTTATTATAAAATTGTCAGATTTCTTTTTCATTAAAAATCTTGTCCTTTAATAAAGACCAATCATCCAAAAAAAAAATATTCATTCATAAAACATTCTTTAGATTTTATTTTCTGAAGCAAAAATTGATCCAGCTGATAAAAAGTATTGTAGATTCATTAATGCTACAAACTTTCCTAGTCATCAATATAAAATTTTCAACAAAATCTAAATTAAATTTTTGTATGGTGTTCTTACTCTTTTAACAATCTTCTCATTTGAATCAATAAATAATTGTTCAATAGATATAAAAAATGTTTTTAAAAATTGTATCTTAGTTTGTTTTTTTTAATAATTTCTCATTTTGAAAGTTCACATTTATTCACATTCAGAAACTTCTTAAAATTAACCACTTATTGTAATTTTCTGAAGATACCCAGCAAACAGAAGTCCTTCACCATTATCAAATATGAATAGCTGCTATTTCCTTTTCCCCAAAATTTGCCCAATGATAGCACGATTTTGTCGCATTCTTGTTTGCAAAAGAAACCGGCCTGGCAAATATAGAACCTACTCAACTGAGCTGAGCTGATTTAGAAGTGAGAGAATGGATAAGTGACAGATAAGAAAATAATATTAAATTTCTAGCTTGTGATTAAAAGGGAAATAAAAAGAAAGATAAGTTTTACTTTAAAACCAGCGGGTGACCGAGCTCCGCTCGGAGAAAACAGGTATCGAAGCTAACTCGAAGATTTAAATTTTCAATTGTGATTTATCAAAACAATACATGCCATAAGAAAATTTGTGAAACCATTGGTGAAAAGATAACTGGTTAAAGTGCACCATTGTAAACTATTCTAAACAAAGTTAGAGTTTGGAAAGGGAACTATTCTATACAAAGGTAAAGTAAAGGTAAAGATTGAAGTGTGTTGATGTTCAATATTTTTGACAAATTTATTTAGAAAAACCAAACATATATACATACATAAGAAACATATTATAAACCTATAACAGCATAAACATAAAACTTTATTAGTTCGCCATATTGGCTATAGATGGCAGCACGTTACCGCTTGAAAATTTAAGTAGCCATTATGGCGAACTAATAAAGTTTGAAAATATCCTATCTGTAACTCCGAACTGCTCAACCGTAGCGCTTCAAAACCGGCACCAATCGATTCCTCATGGCCAAAAACCCCAGATCCCCAAGTTTACCGGAGTTTATTAATTCTGGGGCGATTTTCGACTTGGCAACCATTCCTCGTATTATAGTATTAGATATATTTTTAAAAATTCACTTTTCCAAGCAGTTTTAAACATTCAGCATAAAAAGACAAGCTAATCAACAAAGATATTGACAAAAATAGCTTACAAAATATGGTACTTTTCCATTATACTGGCACAAATCTTGACAAGCAGACATTTTGGTGACAGCACACAGTTGCCATTTTGGCGCAGGCGACAAAATAGCGCAATTTTCTTTAAAAATGTATCTGCAAAAGGTTACCAGTGGCAATATTCCGTTTGGCGTTGGTTACATCATTATTGGCGATTTTTCAGCTTTGCCGGTATAATGGAAAAGTACCCAAAATATTTTAGGTAAATGGAGATAAATCTTATTCCTATACAGGAAATGGTGATAAATCTTATTGTGCCAGTTAATGCTACATATTACTTCATTCAGAAAAAAAGAATAATAATTTTTCAATTAAATTAGAAAATGCAATATTTATTAGAAAATACATTAAAGGCTTTAATCACATAAAATTTTTCTAAGTACAGCCAATGTTACATCAAGATAATTCCCCCAATTGATATATTGCTGCACATTTACACGAACATCCGATTAACTCACAATTCATTATGTCATTCAAAATCATTACGCGACAGAAAATGAAAGTAACACAGTAAAAGGCAATTCTTTTGAAAATGAATTAATTATTTTATCAAGCAAATATAAGATATCAAAAGAATATTTCAAAATACATCTAAATTTCATAAATCCATGGCTTTGAAATCTACATTATTTTGGCAAGAGTCAATATTAAAGTATCTTCATCTTGTGTTGTTCTACTATAGGTACTTTAGATATCCAAAAGGAATGTTCTCTTAAGATTAAATTCTTTTAGTATTAGGAATCCAAAGACTTTATTAGCTCTAATAAGAATGAAGAAGATATCCAAAACAATGAAAATACTAAACTAGCAATTTTTTTCTGATATTCAGACACTTTGTCTTTATTCTTCAACTCATATGCATGAAATATAAAGTCAAACAATTACAACTAATTCTCTTTTTAAAACTGAAAAAGTAAATTGTTATTATGTAGAAGGAGTAAAATTTAAAGAATTGTTATAAATAAAGAGCTCTAATACACAATAATTTATTAATATAATCTGATATTTTATAAAGCTAAGCTCAAAAATTTATCGCTTCAATTTATAAGCGTAGAATTAGATTAAAATAACACCAACTGTACAACTTAAGAAATAAAATCAATACATATATTCTCTTACAGCTTTGAACACATTTGGAAAAAAAAAAAAAAAAATGAAATCATTTTCAAGTTAATAAATAATAAATTTACAGCGTTTCATTTATTATCAAACATAAGTTTGGGATTTAATCTTAACAATATAATAATAAAGGACAGCAAACAAATTTTAAAACATAAAAAATAACATTAATCACACTTAACAGTCAATAAACAATTTATTACCCTTCATTGCTTTCATAAGGACTAAAACCAACTTGTTTTGGCTGCGAAAACATTTCTGAATGGTTTTGATGCAAATTCATAATTGCACTCATATCGAAGCTTCGTTATTTTTAGAAAAATTTATTTGAAAATTTAACTTAGCCGACTCTTTTTCACAAGATCCACCGAAACAAATAAATGAAATAAGCTTGTCACCATACCAACAGTTAACAGTTAACTTTATAAAATTAGTATTTATTTCGTCTTGTTTTTTTTTTTCTTTACTCTAATTAGGTTTCTTTTACCTTTTTAAATATTAGTAATTAATTTTGAATACTTTTATCTTAAAAAAATAAATGGATATGAAAAGGATTTAGATGAATCTTAATTTTACTATCAATACAAAACATCTCAGCTCTTAATATATTTTTGAAGTTTTTGTTTTCAAATCGCAAATTTGAATGTTAATTCAGTGAAATATGTTTGGGTCCATTTTTAAAAGTTGCCGAAAAGTTAATTTCAGTATTTTACTGAGACATTATTCTCGATTGTCATACTCATTTCTTTTACAAAAACAGCAATTAAAAACAAATTCAGAAAACTTTCTTCCAATTTTCTCAAAATATTCCTTTTTGACACATTTACCATCAAATACGTCACTAGAATTTCAAAGATATTACGCAAAAAAGAAAAAATCTTCTAAAAAACAACTAGAGGTATCTGATAAGTTCATGTATTTAAATGTTGCATAAGTTGCAAATTTTGTGACTGGAGAAACATATATTAAGTCTGAATTATGATGATGTTTTTAAGTTTAATGTGAAAATTTATTAACAAAAATATTTTTATTTATTTTTCAAAATGTTGTAAGCATTTAAATTTTCTTTATTGCATTTGTTTTGTGTATGAGTTCTTCTGTTGAAAATTGCCAAAAATAATGCACAATACATTTATTCATCATATTTTATTTATTTAATAAATACTATTTAATATTGTGTAGTAATTTTTCATTTGTTTATATTTCTAAGAAAATAAGCCATAATCCTTAGAAATAATTTCTAGGAACTGCGACTATCTTTAATGAAGAAACAAATATTAGAAGACATAGTTTTCAGTATGAAAAATTGATTACTTTGTGTAGTACATTTTATTAAAAAAATATATAATAAATATGCTTAATTGATATTAATTAGAAAATAGTGTTTAAATTGAAAAAAGAGTTTTTAAGAATATTTCCGTAAAATACGGCACCAAAAGCAGTACGAGAATTTCTAGAAATTTTCATGATACCTGCTATTAAAAAAAAAACAATTTTTTATTGTAGTATTTATTATTTTCAATTACTGTCATTAACTTTAAAATTGCTATCATACAATTTTGTGTGTAATAAATGCAACATGTCCAGTAGTGGTTGTTAAATAGTTAAAGGTTGATGTGTTTTTAAATAATACAAAGATCTCAATTGTCTGTTTTAATTTATATATTTTTGTTGTGGAATATTATTTCTTACAAAAAATCAGCAAGAGTGTATTCTCATTACTGTTTTAAAAGATGAACTGAATCCATGAATTACTGATTGTGAAGAGTTTGAAGTGGGCGTCATTTAGTTATTGAAGATGTCTCATATAATGAAATCACTTTTTCAGATGATGGAGTCTGAATATTACTAGTTAAATTATAATTTTTGGATAAAATATAAACTTATGACATCAGCATAAGACAATGAGTTGTATCATCTGTAGTGTATTAATATGTAACTTTATGTACACGATTCCATCAAGAGTTGATTGTTGGAGAATTCTTGTGAAACTTTTAATCAAGGATTGATGCTACAAACTCATCAATTACAGATATCACACAAATGATGACTTTACTTCTAATAATAAGTGGTATGCAATCTTCTTTAATATGTCATCAAAACTCATCTCTTAGGCAGAAATGTAATTCATAAATTTAAATGTTGGGATATATATATGTAAAACTCATAACTTCATCAGTGTTAAATCATGATCAATTATCCTGATGCATCTTCATAGAGCCTAGGTCCACTAAAATTCCATTAATAATGGAAAAAGAAACTTAAGTAAAAGTAAAACCATCACAGAAAGAGTTTCACTTTCCATTCAATTATAATTTATCAGCTTAGAAATAGCAATGCTGCAAGAATTTTTTTAATTTCAATTTTTAAATCAATAATAATAACTTACCCATATAAAGAAATAAATACCCTAAAATTTAATTTCCAAATCCACTGATTATTTACTGTTCTCAAGATCAACTGAAAAAATTGTATGAATATTCAAATAATAGATCAAAATCAACAGGTAAAAAAATATCAGAGCTTCTCTTTCCATATGTATTTTCATCTTCATTTAGTCAGCTTATTTAAAAAGGAATATAAAATGAAAAAGAGCAGATATTTTCTAGGAGATGATAATAACTTTTCTTTGTGCATTATTGTGAGACTATGCAGAATTAAATTTACAAAAGAATTTTTAGGAGAGATATGCATCAGTGGATGCTTATCCTATAGAATTTTTGTGAATTGAATCAGGAAGAGTATTTGCTGTTATATAACCCCCATTCTCATTTTTTTTTAACTTTAAAATCTGTACTATTAGAAGAATTAGATGTTTTGTCTCAAACTATAATTAACAATTTATTTTCAGTTTGAGGCTTGTTAAGTTATGCAACATGCATACTTAATGTTAAGTTATGCATTCTCCTAATTAACCAGTAGATAATTTTGCATCATTTTAATGTTTTGGATTCATTTAAATATCTGGAAAAAAATTGCTTGTGTTCATTTTATTATTTTATTTGTACCTTTTTCATAATATTGCATGTGCATAGAATTTCATTATTAATTATTACTCAAGATTTCATATTTGTAATCTAAATTTTGAACACTGGCATATATTATGTCCTATGATTTAGTAACTTTCTACATGTTCAAAGCATTTTAAAAGTAGATAATAACTTGGTCTGAACTATTCAGGAAAGATAACAGTTAATTTTAAGTAAATAGAAGAAAAATCAATCTTGTATTATTATAGTGCTATTGAGGCAAATATGTTGAATTTAATCGACTTTAATCTTATTTAATTCTGTTTTATCAGACTTTAATGTATATGATAATTAAGAAAACCACTCTATATATCACAGGGAAAGGTACATATATCAATTTAATATATATATATATCTAGATTTATGCAAAACATGTTTTAAAGAAACGGGCATCAATTTCTTTTACTGTTCATAATTTCAAAGAAATAATTCAAATTTTAGCCTTTGTTGAAACTTTTTTGTCCAAGTCATGTGTCGAGAATATGTAGTGAACTGAATAAAAAGATAGAACGCAAAAAAAAGAGACTATTAAAAATTTATTTTTGTTTATATTTTTTCAGAAAAATATTTGTGAATCTAGCATTTTTTCTTTGGATTTTTTTTTTCAATTTGTAAGCCCATGTAACTTAAAAATTAAAGTTATTGTAAAGATGGATATAGAATGATTAGAAAATTATTTTTAGAAGATAAATTAAATAGAAATTATTACGTATGTATATATATATAAGTTCTAGATAAGTTTTAATATTTTTGTAAAATAAATGTAATTTGTGTGTTAGTAACATGTTATTGTTGCCCATAAGTTAATAAAGAGAATTTTGGCATGTAATCATTGGAAATTTATTGATGCATAATTTATTAATATATAATTGCTAAATAAATTTATGAAGATTAAAATTTAAAGTTGGATACAAACTCTATTTATTGTCAAGAAGTGCAAAATACTGTATAAAACTGTTAATTGAATAATATAATGAAAATTAGTATAATATTTAAAAATATTTTAATAATTTAATATTCTAAATTTATTAAATTTTTGAAAAATGTAAATTCTATCTCTTTATTATATTTTATACCAGCATACTCAGATTTTACTATGGCCAAGGCTTTAGCATTGTTTTTAGATTTGGAGAATATATTCTAACTGTTTTAACTCAACAAAAACAACAAGATTGCTTAAAAAAATTTATATTGTCTATATAATCATTTCCATCATCATTTATCTAATGAGAATTTTTAAAATATAATATTAGCCTCCTTTTTGTATAATAAATGACTAATATAGTTTTAAAATTGGAAATTCCAACTTCTATTCTTTTTTGCAATAAGTATGCTTTTTTCTTTTATAGGAAGATGAATTAAGTGAAGAAGAAGATGAAGATTTTGAAAGTATAGAACCAGATGAAATTGGGGATGCATTTAATGTTATTACAAAATCCCTTCCTTCTCTTCGAGTAGATTCTGTTGTTAAAGCTGGTCTTGGAATAACAAAAAAGTACATAAATTTTAACTAAATTTTGTCACACCATTTTCGTGTTTTATTTAATGAATTAATGGTGTTAAAATATCTGTTATTAAAGTATTTGATTATTTATTTATGCATTTCTATTATATATTAGAAAATGAAATATTTATTTTGCAATTATTGATGTGGTTTATGATTATAGCAAAAATATGTTGTGAAATAGAAATCAAATGTTTATATTGATCTATTTATATGAATCTGTCTAAAAAAATAATGTATACCAAAGTCTTCTATAATTGCTCATGGCATATTTATGTTCTTCTGAGTTCCATGCAGTGTATTAATTGAGAAAGAATCATGTTAATAGTACCATGTGTAATGTGTCTTCATTTACAGGGCTGTCATGGCACTGAGACAATACAGGCAATTTGAAAATCATCTAAAAAGAGAGGAAAAACACAAATAATATTTAAAATTTCCTGAAAAAAATCAAGAAAATACAAGGAATTTTATGTTTCTTAACTCTTTTTTTATTTATTCTTTTAAAAAAATTGCTGATCTCTGAACACTGCAAAAATAAAAGATCACACCCATAGTATCAAAATGAATGAACTATGTAAATGAGGAAACTCAGCCCTTTCTGAGCTGTTTCCACATTTATACATTGTTCCCTTTTTTTTTCTGTATGAATTAGCCTAATTTCAATTATAGTGAAGAATGTATATATTCAATTGTTACCAATTTTAAAGTTACAAAATTTGGTACTGTTAAATTTTGGAAGTTAAAACCGTGCCTTGGAATGCTTTTTAAATTTTAATAGAATTAGAATAGATTAATCATATCTGTTAATCAGTATTATACTATGTTACAAACTTCTTCTGATGAGTAATTGATTTCTTTTGATAATGGTGATTAAATATTTCAAAAATTACTCCATTATTCTTTTTAATGACTTCCTTGATAAAATATTTATGAACTTCAATTTTGATAAAAATTTTACTCATACTATTTTAGAAACCTTCCAGCTTTAATTTTACTTTGCAGCTCTGTAATTTTTTATCAATTTCTTTATGCATTCAGTTATAAAACAAGAAAGAAGAATAATATCTAAAAAGTGATGCATTTTAAAAAAAAGTTCACTATTCATTGTGTAGTTAGTATGAGTTTATTATGAAAGTTAATATCTATATTTCCCAAAACTATTTTTTCTCAAAAATGGGTTTTGTTTTATCTTAAAAAGGGAAAGAAAATTTTTCTTTCTATTGATAAAAATTTTACAGAAATTAAATTGCTTTCTTTATTTTTAATATATTTATTTTAATTTATTTAATATATTAATTTATTAAATTATTAAATTTATTTAATATATTTCATATAATAATCTAATGAAATCCAAACTCATTCATCAAAAAATTCAATTGCATGCTTATGCCAATGATAAAATTTGGATTCAAAGTATCATTTTTATTTCCACTGTAATTTCATAGTATTTCAATATTGTAATGTGAACTCAATATAAGTTGTAATAGATTGAATTAATTAAATTCATGTTTTGAACTCTTATTTATTATTATTATTATATGTTATTAAATTACAAAGGCTTTTTTTAATGCTTCCCATATGAATAGTTTAACAAATGAAAAATTCAATAATCTAGGTGCGTGAGCTAGTCATCAAAGCAGTCAATTATTAAAAATGGAAAAGAAAATAAATAAGTTTTTAAATTTTAACTGCGTGTAAAAACTGTTTTTGATGTTGCAATATTTGTGGAAGTTGTCATTAACAAATATTAAAATTTCATTTGTTTATAAAAATTCAAATTTAAATTATGAAAAATTTTAAAAGCTGCCCTTCAAGGAGCAGAAGTTAGATACCTGCCAAATTTGGTGTGTGTGTGTTAGAATGATTTAGGACTTCTACATTTTTCTTCCCTATATTGAAATATTTCAAATAAGATTTAAAAGCCATAAATTCCTGTATTATGTCATTCATTTTTATATTCTCTATTTATAAAATTATTTGATATGTTATTATTTTTCACATTTTATTGCATTTTGATATATATATTACTATAATAATAATTTTAGGCTGGTATGAGTTTTGACTTGAATGCAATAATTATTATAGACTATTGCATTGCTACAAGAATCCAAAAATATCAGTAATCTATATATATATATATATATAGTATCATGTTAATATTGGGTTCTAATATATACATCATATCATATTCTTTCTTACCTTTTCCAGTCAGAATATTGAATGTTTAATTCAAATTTCATGACTTCTTTTATTAAATTATTATATAGAAATTAATATGTAGTGTACATGATGCTTCTAGATAAGTTATTGCTGTTTACTTTTAAAATCAATTTGTTATATTTTTTGTTTGTGCACTTGTATGTCATTATATCCATGACCCCTTTCCAATTAATAACACAATTTTAAAATAACAATAAGGATGCAGTTTGAAATAAAAAATGTGAATTGTTAAATAACAGTATTTTAATTACTACATTTTTTATTTTTGAAAATTTTTGGAAAATTCTTATTGAAAAATCCTAAAATAAACCTTTTTTTAAAAACTGATAATGAAAGAAAATATTTAAAAAAAAAAACCATTTGTTTTAAAATTGGCTTTTTCACAAACTGGCAATTTTGCATGCATGTGTAGAAAAGAAAGAACGAAAAATTCTTTACTCAGTTGGTAATCCAAAAAGCATTCCATTTTTCATTTGTATTATTTAGAGAAGTAAATAACATATAATACTTTAGAAATCATTTCCCCCACTCTGAAATAATTTTCACAAATTGGTTAATATAAATAAGGTAAACTTTTGAGCTTTCATGTGAATGGTTTAAAGATTTTAGTTCAAATTGGTTTCTAATCTGTATCATGTATTGTTATAATATAATTTGGAGCTCGTTATTTTCAGGAATCATTTAACAAGTGTATTGATATTGTATGATATTTTCTGTTAGTTTGCATAACTTTTGTTTAATTTTCCAATTTAAATTTTTTTGGGTGGGAGTGTATATATTATTCTTTTTGTGCTATATAAAATGTATTGCTTTTATTACCTTATCTATTATCTGAGATATGTGAAAATTAATTTTTTCTTTCTTTCTTTCTTTTTTTTTTTCTTTTAGGAAAGTTGAAAAGGAATTTTATGCTAATAGAATAAGAATAAATGGGCAAAAAATTCTAAAGAAAGCCACAACAGTAAGCTTATTTTAATCATTTCTATTATTGTTATTAATGACTAAGATATTTTTAATTCAATAATGACAGAATTGTAATTACTAAAATGCAATAATTCAGAAATAATATGAATACTTATACAGTTTAATAGTTTTTGAGCTTTTCCCTTCTTTTTAAACGTATTTATTCAAACTAATGAATATGGCAGATATCAGATTAAAAGACTATTAAATTAAATTAAATGTACTATATTAGTTGAAAATCATTTTAAAAAATTGCATTTAATTTCTGATGCACAAAATATATTTTCTATATGCACAAAATATATTTCAAAATCTAAAGAGTACCATATCATTTATGTTGCACATATATCACCAGTATCTGCATGCAGTGACATGCCCTTCCTTTACCCCATTCACCTTGTTGAAAATACCACATAATTGAAAGTGTCAGAATGGTGTAGTGCAGTGTAATATGAGTTTAGTGTACATATTTATAATTAGGTGCTTATTTAAATAAAAGTTAATGTAATTGGGTTTTTTATTTTTTTAATTTCTACAACAATCGTCTTTAAATCCTGTTTTAAAATTGTGACAAATATTGAATGTTGAGAGAATTAAACTTTTAAATGGACAGGATTTTTATATCCTTAAAAAAGAATGAGAATATGTTTAATTTCAAAATTTTGTCTCTGAGATTACTTATTTTATCTTTAATTTATACATCTAATTGTTTTTAAATATATATTATTTTTTAGGTTCACACTGAAGATGAAATAGATCTCATTAAAGGCTATAGCCCTGAGAATCAGAAATTTCTTCTTGTCGATAGACTCGTTATTAAAGGTATTGGTAAAGTAACTCAAAATGGAAATTTTCCTGTGAAAATGCAAATTTTCAAAGAATTAACTATTGAGAATTATCCTGATGCTTGGTCAAAGATGGATGTTTTAGAAAGTGCTTGATACTGTTTTAAGAGAAATTGTTGTTTTATGTAACTCTGTGAGTTATTATTCTGTAGATGAATAATGAAAGTTTTTGTACTGTATATAAATATATTGAATTAAAAAAGTATTTGTTTTCTTTTCTTTTTGATACTGTTCTATCACAAATTGTGTAATTTTTTTTTCAAAATTTTAAATGTTGCTCATTTCTTAATAAATCATTTTTTAAAAACATCTTTTATAAATGAATTAATAGAATTATAATTATTAAGATTCAGGCAAAGTTAGTTTGTAAAAATTATCTATGTTAGATTAGATGCAATTTTAAATTATCTTTTACTTTTTTAAATTTTTACCATTACTGTTATTATATTTAAATCTGTTAATGATATAATAAGTTCATGTTGTAATTGATTATTACAGCATTTGCTATACAAAAATGTAAAAATTGAGGTTTCATTAAAAAATTAAATATCAATTACTAAATTTTTATTTATTTCACTATTAAGAAACTGGAAGATTATGAAGTGGGAAAAAGGATTCTAAAATATTTAAACTGGCAAAAAAAATTTATCTTCATTGACTTGAAAGAGAAAATATCTTCTCCTTATTTGGCCTCACAAAATTCTGCATTGGTAACTTGAGCTTTCATCTGACTCTTTCAATAGTCTTCTTGTAGTTAAGAAAAAAAAATTCATCCTCTGATTGAAAATATAATTCACACTTTGTTTAGTATTCAAGTAGATTTGATTTGTGTCTGTTAGAAAACAAATATTTGTATTTGATTAAATCAAATGTTTAAAGAAAAAAATAAGACCAGAGAAATTGTTGTAGATAAAATAAGGCAATAGACTCTGTGTTTATGAAATATGCCATTTTATTAAAAATCGTACTGCAAAGAAAGAATAAAGAGAAAAATCAAAGCAATTAAATGAATTCCCTTTATCAAAACATCATTGTGAGAAATGGTAGCCATTGAATTTAAGCATGTTTTCTAGAAATGCAAGACAAGTAGACTATCTTTAATTTACTTTTGCAGCAATTATTGTAATTTATGTACCATAAATGCAAGAAAAAGGCTATTTTGAAATGCATGCCATTTTCTTGAACAATAAGAATATAGTTAAAATTGCTGTTTTTGTGGTATATAATAGTGTTTTTAAAATTTTAGCTATATAATCTTTGTGAAGAAATATTTCTTGCATTATAATAATATATTTTATTCTGCTTGTGTTTTTTTTTAAGTTCAGAATTTTTCACAAGATTTTTTTTTATAATTATAAATAGGGAAAAAAAAAAAAAAGGATGTGCTTCAATCCTTAAACACTAAGTACAGATATTGCTTTATATAATTGTGGCAAAATTAACTAATTCTTTGGTTGGGCTATCTGACAGATTTGTGCTAACTGATAGAAAAAATGGAATAATTTATACCACTCCATTGTTAAATTTATAAATTATTCTATTTCCATTTTTATTTTGGCAAAAAATGTGTAATATTTTTACCCAATCCTGTCAAAAAAAAGAATGTGATTTCACCATTAAGAACTTCTTATCTATACTTAAAATGTTTCATATAAGATATAAAAAATGTTTTGACAAAATTGAAATAAAACAAATAGAATTAATCAGAGAAAAATTAAATGGCAAATTGTGTAAAAAAATAATTTATTTTTCTGTACAAAATGGTACTTTCAAACAAAACTAGATCCATCATTTTCTAACCCTGCAGGGAGCACAGGACTCCTTTCACTTGAATTCCCATTTTGATTGCTAGATAAAGAAACACCATCCCTTAATGTGGATTGTAAACCGTTTGCAGGAGTCCTAATTTGGCTCTTGTGATCATTTTGTGAATTATCTGTGATATGAAGTCTGTTTTGGTCATGATTATGATTTGTACAATATGTAGGTCGAGCTGTAACATAGCTATTTGGACTTTTTGATGCATCTGGTGGAAATACAGGTTTATTTTCAGGTAAAGCACCTGAAAATTTGTTGTATTGTGTGTTTTTCCATAAAACTCCACCTCCAACATTTGCATTCCATCGATCCTGTGCGCTACATTTTAGTTGCCTGTCCTCCACAGCAGTCCCATAAGGAGATTTCACAGCATAGTTCACATTGCCATCTGGTGGTGATCTGACGTCGTACTCATTTTTTTCTGTATGACAACTGGTCAAATCACCTTCACTTCTACTTTCACTTTTCAATTCTGGATATCCTAAGCATCTCATCTTGGATGAAATGTTGGATATGTTATTGACTTTTGGCTTTGTTCCACACTGTGCAGGATTTAGATATGTCCTTTGATAATTGCTGTTATTTGTAAATCTTGAAACACCTGTAACAGTGCTGGACATAAGGGACACACTGTTATGATTGCTGTTTGTTTCAGAGAGTAGGTCCTCTGATTTGGACCTTAATAAAGGTTGGTTCCCATTATGAATGTGGTAGTTCATAGCACCGTTTCCCAATGGTGTCTCGCAATGTCCATTTGCTCTGCTTCCATTTGGAGATTTCCCTAGCATAGACTTCATTTCTGACTGTAGTTTCCGCAAGTTTGTTTCTTGTTGCTGTTCAAGTTCACGCCGTTCTCTGAAAAGCCTTCTGTCTATACGCTCTGCACATTCACTTCGCTCCAATGCTAAGCTTTCTTTCATTTTTTGGTTTAAGCTAAATAGCTGATCATGAGTCCTTTGTTCAAGATGATTGATTTTCGCCTTCAGATCTTCATTTCTGCTATCGATATGATCAAAAAGTTCTTTCTTATTGGCATCAAGTTTTTTCTCTACATGATTAAAAAATGGGGCGCAGTAGCACATGTATCCAAGACCTCTCGGACCCTACAAATGGACATAGAAACAAGATTATATAGGTAAAATTATCAAATATTTTTTTTTAGATAACCAAGTCTTATTTCCAGTAATTTCCTTGAGATTTTTTTTTCAAATATTAGTTATATTGATGTTGTAATCGGACAACTTTTCCAGCTTGCCACCTAGCGGACACACAATGGAACTTCAGTATATATTCTACAGTCATGGACTAAGCATGATGTTTACCACTGATAATTTTTTCTCTTGTGTTATGTCCTTTAATGTTTCACTAAAAAGATTTAATTCATTTAAGATTCTTTCCTTAAGAGTTTTGTTTTTCCCTAGCAGCAATAGTTTTTGGTGCTCAACAATAACTAGCTTTGATCATGGTTACAGTTCTTTAATTTGATGCGAATGATCTTAAAAACTGGGCTATAAAAGATGTAATAATTCATTTTGATATATTTCTTATTATTTATAATTTGATTTTGTTATTTATTTATTTTTAGAAGCACAGCTTTTTTTGCCGGGGGGGGATTTTGCTATTCTTTTTGGAAGTGCATATTTCTCGAAATGCAATGCAAAATTCCATTGAAAACAATATACATCTGAGTATTACTCTTTATCTGAAACGAATACATAAATGCGAACATCCATTTCTTTCCCAGGTTTCTTTTAGAGGTACATTTCTTATAAAAATCAGATACATTGTTTTATTTGAATTACATTTTATACTTTGTATGATTTTTTTTTTCTAGTTTAGAAATTTACCCCTAGTATGCTGCTACAAAGCACAAAAGGTGGAAAGACTACAACTATATTTAATCAGTAGCGTAGTGATTCTCGGGTGTTGAGAAATAAAATAGCTCTTTATTAATTCATATTGTAATGCCAAATATAATGAGAGTCAGAACACGCATCGCTGATTCTTACTACACCAATGAACTTGAAGGAATAGCTTTTAAACCAACGGAAATGGTCTTGGCAGAACTTTCTCGCTTACACCCTTATAAGTTTTCATGCCAGAGAAAGCCTTACATAGAACTAGCATACAATAGTTAGAACTATTAACTTTCAACATCAATTTAGTATTTTTACTGAATCTATCGTTAATCCTTGGCAAGTTATTTGACGATTAATCTCAGGCATGTGTTAGTAGTATCTAGAAATCGAATTTGCTCTTTAGACCCATTTTTTTAACCCGATTGAAACAAAAATTAGATTTAAAATTGCATTTTTGTTCACAAAATTCCACAATGCATTTGATATTTTTATATAAATGTGTTTTTGAACTATCACTGTTACATATTTCTGAAAGTACAGACCTACAGACAGTCAATCCGTAGTTCTATCAGTTAGAATTTGATACATGTCTTCACTACAGATCATAAATCCATGTTTTGAATTTTATCTATCTGGTTCTCTTCTTTTTAATCATCATGTTACGTTATACTCGAAAAGTCGAACAAAAACTTCTGAGCAGATTTAACTCAAAATTTGCTAGAAATGTGCAAATTTGGTGTAAAGACCGCATACCAAATTTCAACCCGTCTAATTCAAGAGATTTTTGAATTATTTTTGTCATAGACAAATTTTTCGAAAATGTGCTTTTCGAAGTCAAGATCTAAAACGTGGAGATTTATCCAAGTCACGAGTTCGCAGTATTTGACGCTTATTATATTTTCTCTATATTACTTATACCAGAAAGTAAATTTTATTTTTTAGCAATGGAACAATTTAATTTATTATTATTATTATTATCTCTAATTCTGAAATTTATGGTTTCTCAAACTTACTATCAAATGGCACCACGGGTGCAGAATAAATTTTAAAAATTAACATTTATTTTTTGAAATCGTGAAATGATATTATATCATATGCATATTCAAACTTTTGAAACAGTTTTATTATTTTAAAGCAAACTTAATTTCTAACTTTAAGTTATTACCTTCTTGATATTTCCAGCCAAATCAGCGTAATACTGCTCTCCTGATTTCAGAGGCTCTTGTGGGAGTGACTTCAGCTTGAGTGTCGGGAAGTAATTCATATCGGGATACATGTGACAACCATATGGGCTAACATTGCCTTTCTTTTCCTTGTCAGAAAAATGAACCTTGTGATGGTGTTTCTTACTCTGTAAAAAATCACAATCATAATGTAAAATTATAAAGCAATGATTTAGAAAAATTCTGTTAAAAGATCTTTCGTATTTTTATAAGGGCGCTAACTTTAATTTCAATTTATTATTATCTATCTATATTTTTTTACTAACCCCCTTTGGTGACAAACATGTTCACTCACAATAAGGACTCAGCTTTATTTCAATTGAATCTTCTATTCACAATCTGTATTCATGGTTCTCTTAGCAAAATACCTTTAACAATGGTAAACATTTCAGTCGTATAAAATAATACTGTTTCATTTGTTCATGAATATTCTTGATAGCATCAAATGATGTTGTGCACGTGTCCTAATCTAATATCTATCGGATTATTATTATTATTCAAATGCAAAATATGGACTTGATTCGGACATTGAAATAATATAGCATATTTTGCTGCCAGCGGCAATTTAATTTATTATACTACCAATAAATTAACAGCCATCTCATTCATCTTATTGGATATGTCTGGGTACTTTGGGATTATCCCATCAACCTGTTAACGCTCGTGAAAATGCGCCAGTTTTTAGGCTAATTTTTGGCGATAATATCGGGTTTGGCGAAAGTGGTTGACAGGATAATCCCGAAGTACCATTTTCTAATATACTCAATATCTTATTTTAAAAAATTGATTCTGCATTTCTTTGAATAATAACTACAGTATTTTCTTTAAAAAACACATTTTTTTAAATTCTGTTCATTATAATTTTTTTAACATAAGTCTTAATAATTTACCTGCTGTATTGATTTAATGCAATTATTTGTGTTGAAAATGTTGAGAGACAAATATTTGCACTGGCATTTGGGAACGATTTTGTATTACTGCCTTTTTGGTAAAGGCTACAAAGAACCGTCACCATCGTCTGATTTTGAAACTTCAAAATTGAAAGCATCTAACCTTTTACAAAATTGAGATGCTGCTTTTGAATCGGTTTCAGATCATTCAAGAATAAATCCATTTGTTAGCTTACAAAAATTAGGAACGAAGATGCAGAAGGATTTGGTTCTGGAATCTGTTCACTTTACCTGCTAACTATAAAATGCTTTATAGATTAAAATTAAATAATTAAATTAATTTTAGTTGCAAACATCTTTGAAACATTTGCTTTCCAAAAATTGATACAGACGTGATAAAATCAAAATTTATGGTTTGGTCAGAATTTATACGATATTCATCGACAAAAGGCACTGGAAAGACAAAATTTGTTGCTATATACCACTTGTATGCCAAATAATAATAACAGTAAAAGAATTAAACAAGAATAGAAGAAACAATTTGCATTCATTCTTACTTTTTTATGTTTATCTTTCTTATCCTTCTCACCACTTTCTTGCGATGTGTGGCTGTCTTTCTCTCTTTTCTTGGACGATGACTTCGGAATCTTTTTAGTTTGCTGTTCCACATGGATCAAAGTCACAGGAGGATTATCCAATAATTTTACAAGTTCTGTGAATTCTTTTCTCTCGGCAATATCACGTGCCATCTCACCTTGCTGTAAAAAAAAGGAATTGAAAAATGGCTTTCATTATCCATTTAAATAAACAATGTTAATATCATTATTGAAGATAGTTTTCCTTTGTAAGAATTTCCATTTTATTTGAAAATAACTATTAAAAGTTTATATCAAATGTCTTTGGTTGTTTTTTTTAATTCTGCCTTATTTATTTCCGCCTAATATTATTATTTTTGATGTAGAAATAATAATTTTTTCCCTTTTTGTAGATTAATTTTTTTCTTTACTAATTTAAATTATTTGCTCAAATTATTTAATCCCTATAAAAAAAATTTCAGTCTATATCAAAGGCGAAAATGCATACAAAAACTTGTTGCTCTAGTTATGTTAAATGGTTATTAATTAAGAAAGAAAGTTTTTAAATTGGATCGAAAGCTTATAATGATTATTTCTATACTAACGATATAAGAATACATAATGTAAAATGAAATTTATTTATAAGCAAAAATAAATTAGTAAATTAGCCATATCCTCTATTCTTGATGAATCAATGTTTCATACTTGAAGTGTTAACTTAAAATTTTCAAACTTGATAGACATTAAACTAATTCCTAGAAAATATTTGCAAGTTATTCACACTAACTTTTTGCTCCTTTATGCAAATGCTTATATACCCTATTCTCTGTGAAACTGCAATAAAAGTGACGTATATTTAAATTAACAAAGAGAAAAGAGGGAAATATGATTTCAATATCGATGAGAATAGAAGTTTCAAAAATATAAGATATATATTTATATATATTGGCATTTGTGTTTTTTGAGATGCTACTATAACAGGAATTTTAAATAAAATCACAAATAAAAGAAATAAATATTTGAACACATTTTTTGAAATTTATTGGTATAATAATTCTTTACAAACTGGTGTTAAATCTTTTTGAAATTTTGTCAAATAAATAATCCAAATTCGGAATGTTCTGGACTAGAATACCTCAGTTTTTACTAATACAGTGAAACCTCGTTACAACAATATTTTAGGGACCAAATAAATATATTGTTGTAGAGAGGCATATTGTTATATCGAGGGCCCACATATTTTGAGCATTTAATAGGAGTTTTTTATTATTATTATTAGTAGTAGTAGTTTAAGGTGCATAACATACTACTTTTAAGTTTATATTTAGAAGAAATTAATTTGTAAAATACTAAAAATGTCCGTAGAGAATTCACAGATTGAAGAACTTCCTGAGATGACAATAAGGACTGCGATGGACCTGTATTATCATCATCATCAATATCATCATCATCTTCATCATTGTTTCCTATCTCATCAGTAATTTCAGAGAGAATATCTTCATCAGTAACTCCTGCGAAAACCATAAGATCATTATCTGCTGTTAAATAGTCTTCTATACTAATTCCAAACTTTTTACCGCTTGTTTCTTCAAGTTGGGATACGGATTTTTTGATGTGCAAAACACATTCTTGATAATCTGAGAGATCATTGTCTATGGAATTATCATCATTATCAGATTTCTTATCTTCCATAACACAAAGACCAGCCTTTTTCCAGAAATTCCGAATGGTTTTTTCTGTTATTTCGCACCAACTTCCACAATATCCACAATGAGTCTTAATAGACGGAAAAAATAACAAAAGAAAACGAAAAAAAAAAGCATTTGAAAATCAAAATATTATTATAAAGGGAGAAAATAATACTGAAATTTAGATTGAAAAAATCGTTTTACAGAGGTTTATTGTTCTAGAGAATATCGCAATGTTGAGGGAGATTAACATTAGTTTATATGCAAAATCACCGGGACCACAAAACATTATTGTAGTAGAGGGAGTAGTTATTGTTGTATCGGGTATCGTTGTAGCGAGAGTTTACTGTACATATAAATGCAGCAATTAGTAAAATTTTGCTCCTGACTTTTTTATTGCTTGCCGTTTTTCAAAGATATAGTTAAGTTAGCCGCATATTAAGCACAGTAATCAAGATATGAAATTGTGTTTTGATTATTGTTATAGATACTAATCATTGTACCTACTTCGAATGAAGATATAAATAAAGTATTCATAGTCAATATGACTGAAACGTATGGCTAAAGTTTACTAAATTTAAAGCACTGACACAAAATTATTCTCCATTTAATGTTAATGACAATTTTTATATCGCATTTGAATTTAACATAACATTAAACTTACTTTACTTATTACATCAATTTATATTTTAAATTGCGCTATAGTATTCATTACTATTTATTGCACTTACTATGTAAAATTTACTTTTTATACTTACATGATTTCTTATTTGTTGATCGCATCCTGCTTCCAAAAGAATGCGTGTCAGTTTACTTCTTCCCATCGCAACAGAAACATGAAGAGCTGTATCTCCATTCTGAAATGAATTACAATTGTTACTTCCTGTAAACCAAATGTCTGCTCTTAAGTTTATCAAAGTGAAATAGAAGAAAAATATTTTTAAGGAAATTAACATTTTATGAATATTTAACTTATCATTAGACGTTTCTGCTATACACTTGACAATAAAATAGAGATTTGAAAAGGGATTAATGTAAATTTGCATATTTTCCCTACCAAGTCATAATATACGTTTTCTATTTCTGTGAAAGCGATGATGACCTGAGGAAGAATTCCCTTCTGCATATTACGAATCTAAATTACGAATTCGGAACCTGATGCTATTGAAAACCGAGAAGAGAATCTAGTGAATGATAAATCCGTCGGATTTTTTCTTTCTGCGTTGACTATAATTAACAAACGGTTTTCTGTAAAAATATAAACAATAATGGAAAATTAGTAATAATATTACGATTTTCAAAAAAAATTATTGTGTTTTTAACTTATTTCTAATGCAATAAAAATATTTTACAAAGTAATAAAAATCATGCGAAGAATAGCACTTTTACTTGGAATATTTGTTTTAAATAAGGAAGTGATAGATTTTACTACTGTTGTTAACATCATGGCAATCAGAATATTTTGGTATTTTAAATGTATTCTAAGAAAACATGTCTGCATTTGAAATAAAATATCATCTATATAGAATGTTTCTCGTATGCTTTGAGACCTCCTTATATAGTATTCTTATCCTTGAGTATCTTCTAATTCTATAATTGACATTATATCCTCAATCATGTATCCATTTCTATCCCTAACATAATTATAAAAAATGATACAGAATTTAACAATATCATTGGCAAAATGTGAAAGAGCATTAAAAGACTATGGAATATTCTTCATTTATTGCTGAAGACACCAAAGGCGCATTCTGCGTGCTTTCTTGCTTGACAAGTTGGTATTTAAAGGTGATATTCCTTTCGACTGTCAAAACTGTTCCAGCTTATGGTCTTAGCAAATTTTTATGCAACCAAAATTCTGCATCACCAATAAAAATAGACTTCTGGACTTTCTGTGCCTGGTAAACACTTCTTATCAGGTAGATTTCAGGAACTACTTTCTACTGATGTAAGTTGAGTTTACTTGAAAATAAGCGAGTCACAATCTTTTCCATAACTGTCAATATTGAAAATATACAAAAAAAAAAAAAAAAAAAAAAAAAAAGTCAGGCTGAATGTAACTCCTCATTCAGGTATTTTGCGCTGATCCATTAAAAAAAATCAACTTTCTGAAGCAATTAAAGAATTTCAATGTCAGTTTCTTTTGCCTCAAATCTTCAAACAACGTATAAAGCGCTCCAAATTCCTATCTTCCTTCATTAATCGGATGAATACAAACAAGATTTTTTTTCTTTTCCTCTTCCTTCGATGATGGATTAACAAAAAAATCTAGAATTTGCGGTCCATTCGTTTCAAATTACACTTAAGCAGTATATAGTTTAAATAGTACGGTTAAAATAAATTTGTTTGTTAAACTCAGCCGACTACGACGATGGCGTTGAAAAATTTACTGTAGTGTATATAAACAAGTTCAATTTCTGCGAGCGGAGACAGTAATTACCCGCAATGGGAAAAAAAAAAAAGCACTGTGTGTGAAGCAAAAGCAAGTCTTCTAGTTGAAGAGGGAAGTACCAACCCATTTGTTATTTTATCACAATTCAAAATTAACTAACAATTAACAGTTCATCTTGAATGCGGAACCAACTAAATTTAAACAAATTGTTTTTTTAATGGGAACTCAGTTTAGCAATTTTTTTATGATGCTGATTACAACTAAGAAAAAGAGAAATTAAAAATTAAAATGAAAAAATCTTTTAATGTGTTCCAAATCTAGAGCATAACAGCAATGTTAAAGGAAAAACTGATGTTATTATTCATGGCAATAATTTTACAATTTAATTGCAAAAAAATTTTAAAAGGGAAAAGGAATAGCAAAATTACTAAAGCTAAAGTGGCTGGATTGTAATGGATTTAAAGAGACCACCCCAATTGCTAAATCTTCATTCTGAAATAAAAGATGTCCAGAATTTTAATTAAATGTCCTTTTTTTATTTATCACCATGGAGTTTATTTTTTAAAATGATAAAGCAGATTTATTATTTTCAAAAATAAACCCCATGAAGTTTTATATTAGAATTTTTTCCTTTGCTAGTTTAATTATGTGTAGAACGTCGGTGTCCTGGTTCAGGGGTACCACATCATCCCCGTGATCTGAATTTCACGAGGTCCTGTTTCGGGCATGGTTTTTCCTTACCCTATGTTCTATCTGTGAGCGAGCCTCCCACTGCCCTTAAAAAAGGGGTTGTGCAAGCGAGTGTTTGAGAGTGACATCATCATATGAGCTAGAAGTCAGACTTCTGCTCTCGAGTGCTCAGAGGTCTTTCACTCAGAAGTTACTGCACCTCTCTTTCGACTATAAAGTGGATACGACCTCATCATTACTATATATAGAATAAGATGATGGATAAGAGTAGTCCTTCTCGCCCCCCACGGACAAAAAAAAAGAAATCGTAAAATATATTTATTTTCCTACTTTGTTTCTTTTCTCTTTATGGAAATCTTGTTTAGTTTATTATTCTATTTCTCATATATATATATGTATATAATTTTATGAACTTTACAATTTTGCAAACTGTGTTCTTTGTAAATTCATAAAAATCCAGGCACGCTAACAAATATTTTGTGAATGAAAAAGTAAATGATGAAGTGCATACTTTGTTTTTCTCGTTAACGTTGCAGAAAGCACTAATTAGAATTCTCAGCACTCCAGCATGACCATATCTTGCTGCTGTATGAAGTGGTGTGTCACCATACTGCTGAAAAAAATTAATATATTTTGCATGTCGCCACAATTACTGAACTATATATTTTTATATTATTAATGTAATTATATATTATATATTTTTCATAAATTATTTGAAGACAAGAAAAAAAAAAGGTTTGGAAAATTATAATTTTCCTTTCAGAATTTTAAATACGTGATATA
This sequence comes from Argiope trifasciata, assembly GCA_026543055.1. Taxonomy (NCBI): domain Eukaryota; kingdom Metazoa; phylum Arthropoda; class Arachnida; order Araneae; family Araneidae; genus Argiope; species Argiope trifasciata. The sequence continues at coordinate 4,231,020 of JAPMOQ010010989.1, read as the reverse complement.
TCTGATTTTAATAAAAACTAGGATTTTTTTTAAAGGCAGAAAAGTGTTAAAAATATACATTGTTTAACTTGAAAAAGTATGCAATATTATCTTGAATGGAAATATTAATATCAATTTTTAACTATTCGTAGAAGTGAAATCCTGTCAGAATTTTATACTTTCATTCATTTATTTATTTACTTTTTAATTACGCATATCAAGTATGTATAAAGAAATTATAATAACCTTCATAAAAATTCTAATAGGGATATTTTAATAAATTTAGTTACCTTATGCCTCTTTGTGTCCACATGTATATATATATATATTTATTTATTATAATTATTTCTGGCAAGTATTTGCAAAGACAAAAAGGGCTGAACTTCGAGCTAATATAAAGCTAATTGTTTAATGCTCAAATAGGGAGGGTTCGACCATTTCAGTGCTTCAAAATTGAGTGGAAGATGAATTAACAATTTATAAATTTATTTCCCGATAAAAGAAATATGTTAATTTATTTTATTTGGCTTGAAAACTTTTTAAAAATATCACTTCTTAGAGTTTCAAAAAAAAAATATTCATCTGGAAGATGAAAATTAAATTCATGTTGAAACATCACAATCATGTTCAAAATATCACATTCCTCATCAAAATGAAATAGCGCTCTTTGTCAAATGTGAGCATCGAAAACCCTGTATTTATCTACTTGCACTATTTTTAGAAAAGTTGAAAAATTCTAAGTTTATGCTCCATAATGATTTTAAAATACCTATTACGCTAGATTTGCTAGTTTAAAATTATTTTTCATAGCCTATGATAAATGCTGATTAAAAGGCATGTACTTTGAGAACCCAGCCTCAAAGCAATATAGATGAGAACTTAAGAAAGTTTCCTCAGGCTGATATCTTCTATTTCATCCTATGAATTTTACTACTCATTCTTATTGCTTTATCGTAAAACCTGATCTCATAAGCATGCAACAGAGTAACAATAATAATTAATCAAATTAAGGTGACAACTACCCAATTTCAGATCTTAAGATAGACAAAATATTATGCAAAAGAGTATCTTCCACCGCCTAAATGAAAAAAATTTAAAATTAATTAGCTGTCTACACATTGTCTGCTTTATTTATTTTAGTAATAGATAACTCATCTTCATTCAAACAGAAACCAGTTACGAAGATATTTCGTCAATTCAAATGAAAAATTTAACAGATCTTCTGGGAAATACTTACACTGTTTCTGACGTCCGGTTTGCAAGCCGCTAAAAGTAGATTTCTGCAGCATTGATTGTGGCCATTTTGGCAGGCAAGATGTAATGGTGTGAATCCACCCTGTAAAAGCATCATTGATTTTGATTTAAACATCTGATGATTCTTTATTTTCAAACTAGAAAAAAACTACTGAAGGTTATTTTTAAATGAGGGATTTTTTTTTCAGGATAAATCTTCATGATAACAAAAGTCGTCAGCAAAATCCGAGCTATTTCAAATAGAGAATTATGTTAAAGCATTAACGATTTTAACTGAGAAGTATTCGTACAAATTTGCGGTCAAAATAAATAGCTGAAATTCTTTTTAAGTAAATAGCTGAAATTCTTCTATATGAATTTTTTGAAAGTTTATTATTAGTATTAACAATCATATGCATTCTGTTTTTAAATCTGACGAATCCATAATTTTTACAGTATATTTAAATAATAACAATATTTCTCAAAGGAAAGGGCGATTAGATAGATTATTTTTAAGGTCCAATTTTGCAATTAAAAATTTTCTACAATATACAGATATTTAAAACTCTGGCCAATAAATTAATACAAAAATAAAATTATTTTAAACTTACTAAATAAACATAAAAAAGTACTTCTTATGTTTATTCCATCAAAAAATTCCAAACAAAAAAAGTTGATGTAACTTTCTGTAAAATTTCACCAACAAAGAAAAAGTTTAAGATTTTTATTCTAAAATTTATTTACAGCAATTTTCAACGACTTTACATCATTTTTGAAGTTTTATTTATGTGACGACCCCCAAGGTAAAATATCTTTTAAAACTAATATTTTCTACGCGCAAAGTATAAATACACCAATACAATTTATTTCAAATCTAAAAAATGTAACTTTAATATTCCAGAAATCTTCTAAAGCCTAATAAAGTTTTTTTTTTAATGTTAAGAATTTTATTTTCGTTATAAGTTCAAAATTTTCATGTTTGCCACATTTCTGCACTATTTCCATAGCATTGATCCCTATTCAATTTTTCTAAGTGTAAAAAAAAAAAAAATCTTTAATGGCTTTGAAATGATCAGACGGATTTTGATGTATTAGTCGTTTTTAGAAATTTGAATTATTTTTTTAAAATTCGTTTCAAAGAATTAAAAAATTATTCTCCTATTGATAAAAAAAAGAATTAAAGAAAATAACAGGTAAAAAACAATGTAAAAAGGAAAAAAAAATAACATGACTATAGTTAATGTCATAATTATGATGGATGATAAGGCAATCATAATTCTTATTATAAATAATTGTTTGATTTAAGCTTCAAATAATAACTAGAGATTTAACTTTATACAGTTGTGCATACGTGAGGTTCAATCTCGGGACCATTGAGTCCGTAGCAGTGTAACTCAACCGTTAGACAAACGTGTACACTCCGGTCTGGAAGTTGTTATGTAGCTTATAAACTTACCACCACACAATTTTTGAATCAAAATTTAAAACTATAGACTTATTTGATTATTTTTGATGAAATCAAGAAACAGGGAAAAATGCAGTTTTTACTAAATTTTTAGAATATTTTACGGGACTTTTTCTTACTTATTTACAGACAATTTCGGGACCATTGATTCCGTAGCCGTGTAACTCAACCATTAGACAAACGTGTACACTCCGGTCTGGAAGTTGTTATGTAGCTTATAAACTTACAGCCACACAATTCTTGAATCAAAATTTATAAATACAGATTTATTTGATTATTTTTGATGAAATCAAGAAAAAGAAAAACAGACAGTTTTACTAAATTTTTAGAATAATTTTAATGGAATTAAATTTTTTAATTAATAAATAATTACTGGCACAATTAATAAATATTATTATTAAATGTATCAATAATTTAATAAATATTTACTGTAATATAGATTGATTCACGACTATCGGTTATGACTTCATATGCTTGATTTTTATTCGCTAAAATATTGCATTCTTATTAGCGTATTGATTTCAAAAAATGAAGAATTATTTCCAATTCTAATCTTTATTTAAACCTGAATGAATTTTGAAGAGAAATACAACTTACATTATTTTTTATATAGAAGTTGGCTCGGTTTTTGCAAAGAATTTCTACAGTTCGACTGAAACCTTTCCAAGCTGCTTCGTGGAGAGCTGTATTGCCATGCTGAAAAATAAGAAATAATATTGGGAAAAAAATATTACTTCTTTGAAATTAGTTGAAAATATTCTTTCAGACTAATGGGATTTATTATCATTTAGAATACAATTCAGAATAGAAGTTGTAATTAGAAAAACTTGAATTATTCTATTGAAAAAGCTATCGATTTATCAGTACTTTTCGTTAAATAGCTTTATTTATTAACTGTGTAATCATCATTCTTGAAACGATATTCATTCTAAATACTACCCTATATTTTACATCATGGATCTTCATTTTTTAGTAACTAACTGCTTAATAATAAGAACAATAATGTATAGAAAGCACTTATTACTAAATAAACAAGTGAAATGGCCTTCTTAACCTTCTAGATTAGGTCAAATTAAGCTATCACTGTTTGTAATTTACAGTTTTTAAGCTGGGAAATGAAAGTTAATCTTGTCGCTATCATTTCAGAAGGAATAGAATAAATATTTTCTTTAGTTTTCATGAAGAATTTCATCATAAATTTCTCATTGTTGTATCACTTATTATAAATTTTTAATCAGTAAATATGAAAATTATTGAATGAATAGTAGATCTCAATATTTGATGAAGATTTCATAATATTAGAGGTGGATTTATACATTTATGGCGCTAAACAGTATCATAAATATTTTGGCATTAAATAATGGTAATGGATTGGTGATTTGTTCGTGATAACTTCATTGGGGAACACTAACAACGAAACCAATGTTCTTAGGGTTGCAATGCCAATTTGGTTTGGATGCTACACTTGGCAAGTTTTGGCTCTTTCATTATTAATTAATAAGTACTAATATTTTTTAGGTCATAGATTAACAATACTTTTTAAAATGTGCGTGTTTCTATTTCTGCTTTTTAGTCCAGCAGTTTAGGCTGCAGCCTATTTTACCTAGTTTAAATCTGTCACTGGACATGATCAACATGTCACTAATAAATCGCTCGTATGGCAAAAACTAAAAACAAAGCACTTAATACAAATGTAATCCCTTTCATGTGGGAGTTTTTAGAGTAGGTTAAAAACGTTCACATCAACTTGTTTTTTCCTTACTAGAAAAGAAGATATAAACTATTTTGAAATCGAAATTTCTTTTTCCTTGTTTCTAGAAATCACTAAATTTCGTTTTTTTTTATATAAAGGAAGGTAAGAAAAAAGGAGGGTCATTCGGATTGGATCATGTATTTAGATATCAAAAGCGATTACTAACCAGTTCGTCCTGAGTATCGACATGGCATCCATTCTTAAGCAGAAGCTTCACAACTTCTTCATGACCTTCGGTGGCCGCCTGGTGCAGAGGACTGTAGCCAGCCTGAAAACAACAAGGCGATGGATTTCGTCACGCAATCTATACACATGCACGTCTGCCCTACAAATCAACGCAGACAGCTTTCGTTTCAAAATTAAAAGAGAAAAATTCTTTTCCCCCTTTCTAGATATTACTCTCTCTGCAAGAGAGAAAATGGTCGAAATACCAACACACGGATTTTCACGCTATGATTATCCTTGGATAAATGGCTTACGAACATAACCTTTGCCAAAATGTTTAAAAAAAATAATGACGATAATGTCAAGTGTATTGAAATGAGGATGCGTTGTTTGTTTGGATAAGCTACAAAGTGAAACAATTATTTTCTTCGTTGAACGAAGTTTGTTCAGATTTATTGCGTTGGTCAGAAAAGATTATGTTGTTATTTCTCCGTTGACACGAACAATGGTCGAAACATATAATTATTTTACATAAATGTATCTGTGGTCATAAACAAAAGAAAAGATAAACATTTGCTTTTTTTTTTGTATTTATGTTTGAAGTATGTTTCAACTCTATTTGTAATGAAGTATTATTATTTTATTATTTATTTTAATTTCTTTCATAAAATGTCTTTTGTAATGCAAATTTCAAAATCTCTTGAACGGTGCATAAATTTAAATTTATTTATCAACATCAAACAAAACTTTTCATCAAGCACAAAATGTATACTTTTCACGAACTTTATTTATATTGTTTCAATAATATTTTTTTAGTTTTACTAAGTTTTAAAAAGAAGGTTTTTATGGTCTTTCTTTAAAAATCAACAATATTTTTACTAAACTAATTTTTACTCTAGAAATACTTCAAGTTAAAAATAACTTTGGCAAAAAAACTTAAAATGAAAAATTTAGATAACATGTTATACTTGGGAAAAAAATATTGTAAATGTATATTCATTTTTTTATTTTTTTTCGACTTAAAACGAGGAAAAATTTCTTCACAAATGGAAAAAATAACGAATAATTAAAGTTGTATAATATAAAGGAAAGGAAAATATTTATTTACTCCTAGCTTTATTATACCTTTCCTTATCACAAATACACACACAATTTTTTTCTCCATAATAAATATAATCTTATCACCAATAGTTTTTCCCATGGTTTTTTTTCTATATGAAATACAAAGATTTTTATAGCGTATTTTATTATTTTCAGATTTTCTCAAATTTATTCTGTATACTTAAAAATATTTTTTATCCTGCATATTTTATAACGCAAATATTCATTTAATAACGTTACTTATATTAATCTATTGATTTCGTCGATATTTCAGAATTTATCTTAAAGAAGAAGGCTAATTTACTTATCTAAAGTTATAAACTGAATAAAGAAGAAAAAAATTATAGCAGTTTTCTAATTCGTTTTAAATTATAAATTTTATGTATATGAAAGTGAACCGTTATGCAGGAAAATCGTTCGAGCAGATGGTCAATGTAAACTCTCTCATCCCCCAAATGGCCGGATGTTGGAAAGGAACAGATGAAAAGCTGTCACGGGCATTGTTCATGCATATATACGTTAAAATTTTGATAAATGAATACGAATGATGCCTTAATAGGAATCTTTGTGTGCGCGAGAAACTTTCATGGACTTCTGCAGTGTGTTGATGATGCAAATTAGAATAAGTTTTTCACAATTTTATAAAAGAATTTAAGAATATTTTACACTATTTATTAAATTTATTATAAATAATCCTTTAATTGTTTTGTTTTCTCTACGATTTAAGTAAATGATACTAATGATGAATGAGTTGAACTCAAACACACTCACATTCATCTTTCTTATTAGTATAGATTAAGAAAGTGATAATTTTCGTTATTATTAATTAGCAACTATGAATTAATTTTTGTTAGATTAGGGGTACCTCAAAGGCTTAATAGATTGTTAAAAAATTTATTTTGTAACCAAAAAATATTTTCGTAAAAAATCAATAAAATATGTTATGAACTATTTGTCTTTTTATGCACTATGGATGTATGATTAGATAGCATTCATGCTATAGAGACACCTTAAAATTTCTTTATTCTATGAAATGGTTATGCCAGAATTTTTTCCAATGCTTAAGTTTTTAATTTTAAATAATTTAAGGCAAAAAGACAATAAAAATTATTATTTCTAATAAAGTAAAGTAGTTTAACAGCTAAATATTGTTTCTGAAGCTTCTATAACCGACTCTTCCAAATTAAAGGAATTCCCCATGAAAATATATATAAGTTGGTGCACTATCTGTATTGATTATGCAGGAATGAAGCGGCACATCTGACTTAAAAAATCGAGCATTATTCTCTAAAAGGCGATCATTGGATCTAGAATCACTAAATTTTGATAGGTAGTAACTTGGGTAATAGCTGCTTTCTGAGAAAGAGTTTTTTAAAATTTTAGCTACGTTTTAATTTAAAAATTAATTAGTTTTCAATAAAATACATAGACCTTATATTAAAATAGTGTTTTCTTCAATAACTTCGAAAAATATTACCATTCAAAAATCCTTTTCAGACCTCTTGAAAATTTAAAAAATAATAATAAGCTTTCCTGTTTCACCAATTTTTTTTCCATACAATTGTTTTTTGAACTGTAGAAAGATGTCTCAAAAATATATTAAATATATATTATAATGATATTTTTATTGCTTCTTTTATTAAATTCATACTCACCCGGGTTGTAACGAGATTACGCTACTGATGTTTTATAATTAAAATTAAATTTTAAAAATAAAATAACGTTAGACGAAGCCTAAAATATTATCATACTTGGATTTTCGAATTCCATTAAATTTTTAAGTACTTCATTCGCCTAATTTGCTTATCTTATATATTTGCAGTCGTCTTCTTTATTTAAAAAAAAAAGTGGTATGTTAGCAGTGGAAACCCGTTCAAGAAATTGAAATATCACTGTTCACTTTCAGCTACTGTAAGCTGCCTTTAATTTTCGCCATGGATCTTCCTAACTGTGCTACTGGTATCATTTTCTGGCATTAAAAAAATAAATAAATGCTTAGAATGCACCACTTCCATATACGTTCTGCTGACAAAGACACAGTGTTCTGAAGCAGCCAAACGACAACTCCACCCAGGCTATTCTGCCATTAATTTCAGGCAGTTGGAGGGGAGATGGGCGGGCAAAAGACTGCTCACGTCTTCATAACGTGCTTTGACCTGCGTGAGCATTTTTCCTTCTAGCGCTATCAAACGATATTCTTCAACCTTTATCTTCAGTCAGAAGCGAACTCGCCACCATTTCTCATGGCCATATAAAGTGAGAATTAATCTCATCAGGACAAGCACTAAATCCTGCTAATGTTCTTTTCTCTTGTTTTTTCCCCCTTGCATATCTGAGGCATTCTTTCTGCGAGTGGTTTTATTTTTTTTAGCCAATAATAGCTTTTTAGAAGACCAAGATTCTAAGCTTTTATCTAACTCCATTCTTTGTTTGAAAAAAAAAAAATTCTCCACTGTTGTGACGACTTGTATTTGTATTTCATTTGTGTTTGTTACAGGCTATTTTTATTTTTTCTTAGTTAGAAAGCTTTTCGAAACAAATAATTTATTTTGTGATTAAAAATAACAAAATAGCTTATTTATAGAAGCCATTTGCTTGGAACTTTATCATAACAAATTTATCTTTGACTAAAAAGAATAAATATTACACTTGTGAAATGTGATAACACTTGACCGAAACAACCTGGTTCAAAAATAGATTGTGGAATTTTTTTTCCCTTAAAGCTTTATAAAAAATTCAGCAAGTGGTTTTGGTTAAAATCTTTTTATTAAATTAAAAAGTATTTTTTTAATATTTTCCTTTCAATTTAGTTAACATTCAAGCTTATGGACGTACTAAGCAAGCGAAATTAATTCTAGTACATAACGAGTTCCAGGGATGTAGAAGCTGTGAGTTTGCAAACCCTTTTCTATTCATCAATTGTTGGCGAAAAACCGTTAATGATGAAAGAGGAAAAATTATTTCTCTTAAAATTAAAACACTGATGATGTTTGTGATTTAAATTAATGATATATATATAAAATAGCGATAAGATTAGGAACAAAATTCTAAACTAATTAAAACGAAGACGGAAAAGGAAACAAAATATCTGCATATGAATAAATGGTAATATTGTAAATTCCAAATAGCGATATTCAGATTAACAACAAAGCAGAACCTTCCTCCTTACAGTATCTGCGAAATATATATATTGAGCCAAAGAATTATTTTCGGCTATTTTTTTTCCTTATAAAATCACTTTGCCATTTTCTGATGACGGCGATTTAAGCATTAAAGAGAAATTCCATTAACCAGAAACTTTGAATGGAAATATAGTTCACAGAGATGAAGAATTGTATTATAAGTTAACAAAGTTTTCAAGCATAAAAATGGGATCCTTTCAACTAGATATTGACCAGCATCAACGATTCATTTCTTTTATCTGCAATACAAGTTGCAAATGGAATAAAACAACTTTTTTTTCCACATTTGTAGTTTTAAAGGATGATGAATGGGACAACTTTCCAAAGAAGCCTTCTAAAGATTTGTGGTATGATTAGTATATCAAAAAATAAACTAGAAATTTCATTCGCAATTCTATATCTAAAATCTTAACATCTTCGTCGCTGAAGGCAAACTATTGCAATACCATCAGTTTTCAGCGGATTATATTTTGTGTCTAGAGGCAATTTTATAACAAATGTTATTTTGCTTTCAGACAAAACGTGATGTATGATGAAAAATCTGACTAAGACATATTTGTGCCCTCAAACAGCTGACAACATAATTATTGAACTTTGAACGGCCTTTTATGTGAAACTCTACAATTGATACTTCTATCCTGATATATCTTAAAAGGTTTTTTTAATTCCTTTGTGAATACGATGCATGCAATACAAAAATTGCAACTGTGAAGTTAAATTATGATAACATATTACAAAATGTATTTCAAATCATAATTTAGAGTTGGAATGTTCTGAAGTCAAGAAACAAAAAAGTTTAAATCTTACAGAATAAAATAAATTTGTAGCAGTTACGTAATTCTTGTTCTCTCTTTTGGATACTAGACGGCGATATCTGATAAGGCCATATGTCATTCCATAATGCATTGCGCATGGCAAGTGTAATTAGAATGAGATGTGATATTATACTGTTAAGCTGCGCACGTGAATATTTTGTCTTGTCTATGTGTTTGTTCAGTGTGTGAATGCAGTTATTACAGAAATGTTCCTGAAAACATAAGTCCTGTTGCTTCCAGAGCAGATCATAATAATCTACATTCCACTACAAATTTAATAAAATTACAAAATTTCTGGAAGCTTTTTCCAAGTGTTAAGGGCTGGTAATTAAGAAAAAATACAGGTCTTATTAATTTCAGAGAGTTCTTCAAAAATATATCTCATTGCCATTAAAATTTATCTCATTACATAAGACAAACTAATATGAAATTTATACATGTGAGTACTTCTCTTTTCGAATTGCTATAATTTTAATTTTAAATACAGTGTTATATTCAAGCATTTTGCACTGCATTGTATTAAAACGGAATTATCTCCGAAAAATGGCCAGTCAACATAAGAAAATATTTTCCAAAACTGTAAATAAGGATTTCTAATATTTTTACTAATAATTTATCTGATCTTAAAAATTAAATTTAAATTGATCTAATATTTTAATCTTTTTAATCGATCTTTTAAATTGAACTGATAAAATTGAGCTTTTTTCCCTATAAAACCAACAAAAGAGAAATGCTGCATAGATCTATCTTTGCACTAATTGATATTTGAATTTAGTGCTTGTCGATTAGAAAATCGCTTCCATTAATTGATTTTGACAAGCAATAGCTGCTTGCTAAAGGCATGTCTGTTCTGCATATTATTTTGTTTCCGAATCAAAATAGATTAAGATAGCTGAAGTATGGGATAAAAGTGCGTTGTATGGCGCTGGTAGAATCTCAATTGCAAATGATCATTCTGATTTCGTCCTATCATTATCTCCAAAACTCGCTTGCAGTAATTCTTAACAGAATACCGTTCTGTTTTACACTAAGTTATTTATGGACGCACCCAATGATAATAGCAACAACTATTCATCAAAAATTTCCAAACAAAGCAGGTGGATTATGTCTTGAGGGTGGACCTCGTTTTTCTATTCGGCTCAATTTTGATCAGCAAGTATTGAGAAAATAAAGTGATTAACAAGCTGTTAAAAATCATTTTCAGCCCAGAGATAATCCTTTGAATGATTGGATGTAATGAAATTTGACCATGGGAGATTAACACCAGAGATGATCAAGTAAAAAAAAAAAGTTAGTATCTGAATTTAATCATTAACAACAAAAATGACTACGACCTTACGCTTCTAAATTTCTTTATAAAAGGATGAGACGATTAATTAACAAGATGAATGATGCTTTATCTGTTGATTAATCTGCAAAAATGCCACCGGCAATTAATCCGCATTTCTCAGCCCCTCTTCAAACATGTTCTGATATGGGTGGTAAAAATCTTCTAGAAAAAGAAATCGTCAGAGCAAAGCAATTGCCTACGCTTTCACTTCGTTTGTATTAGAATTTTTTTTCTTCTTTCGGAAGCAATTAATGTGCTTCGATAGAAAAAAAATATATAGAGGCATTATAAATGGTCTATTGTATTTTAGTTTAAGGTGATGAATTAGTTCATTTGCTTCTGATAAAATAATTAAAAATAAAAGAGCTTGAAGCAGAAAATCAGTTTTATCGATTTTACATTTCATTTAGCAACTTTGAAAAAACATAAATTCTGCCAAGCAATAATTTAACTGATGAATTCAAATGTAAAAATTGGAATGCAAAAAATACAATCAAAAAATAGAAACAAGAACTTTGTATTAAAATATAAATACTATTGACATTATTTTCATTTTTGGCTACTAAGGTTATATTAAACTACACTGATATTATTAATTTTCTTTTCTTTTTCGAACACAAAATATACTTACGGCATCTAAGGCATTAATTTTGGCACCGCCTTCTATTAAGGCTTTGACAACTGCTGCATGTCCGTTAGCTGAAGCTAAATGAAGAGCAGTTCTACCTTCCTATAAAATAGAACATTATTTTGATTTCATTTTACAGTTCGATAATTTAATTGCATCTAAAAGTTTATTTTATTTAACCATTAGTGAATTTGATTAGAATAACCTAATTAAAAGTGTCATGATCAATCAATTACAACAGAGAAAAATTGTAAAAAAGATAAATAAATTAATTTTGTAGTATTTGTTAAAGGAATGTTAGATGATTTACTTTCACAATTTTTATCATTAAATTGTATACAATCCATTTATCTTTTAATTTAATAATATTTTCTTATATTTTTATAAAATAGTCTAAAGTAAAAATAAGTAGTGGATAATATGTCTAAACGATTAAAATAAATAAGTTTAAATTTAGCAGAGAGTGAATTATAAGAATACAGTACACTTTCGAGCATCCGGCTTTATGTGGCAGTAGGGTAGACCGGATAACAAAAAAGTCGGATAGGAGCTCATTTCTTTGTCCGCCAATGCCAGACGACAAAGTTTTCATACCAAAACTCACTGTTATAGTAAGCTTTTTCTTACTTCTTACTAAGTACTTAACCCTCCATTTGTCTCAAGCCAAATAGAATGTGAAAGTGGTTCGGTGAATCATGGAAGCAATTGCCGGTTTTTGCTGTTACGCCAAGTAACTGCATAGTGCGTAATTTCTCCTACATAAACAACCATTTTTTTTCCCGATTATCACAATTTTGAAATCTTCAATGTGGAATACTTGAAAAACATTTAACATACTCCAAAAACAATTTAGTTATATTGTATGTACTAGGCAGTTAAAATAAGAAAATAGTAGCAACTATAGAGATCCGTTACACGCGTACAAAACAATGAACAACGAGCGGAATGCTGTTCTTTTCCTGTCTCAACTTTATTCTGCATACTACAAGAGGAAGATGGTAGCATACGCCTGCATTCAATTCCTTGGCAATGTTGTCAATACAAGCTTTGATTTTTCTTCATTTAATTACAACAAAAGCAAAGTAGGTCGGATAGTATAGAAGCCGCATAACGGTGAACCGGATACTCGGGAGTGTACTGTAATACAAAATGCTTATAATTTGCTTCCATTGAAATAGAAATGAACTTATCCATGAAAACTGAATCGCATGCGAAAGGGGGTGGGGCATTTATTGCAAAGGTATTAATATTCTTTTTACCCAATACTGAATGAGGAGTTTTTTTTATTATTATTTATTTTCAAACACAAATCAAAACTGTCTTTTTTTTAAAAATCTTATCTATTTTTCCTATGTATGCATTATGGTTTAAATTTCTGCTAAGTTTGACAACTTTGGAATGCGTCACATAATATATCAACATTCAGTTGAATACTGAAGCCTCTATTACTGTCTTCTGAGATTGATGCATATAAAATCACATTAGTTCTTTTTTAAGTTTCAATGAGTGCCTTCAGTAACCATAGACAAATATGCAGCCAAACAGAGAAATTACGACTTCTTTCAAACCGTGATGATGGATAGTTTAGCTATTATTCCATAATCACTACCATCATGAGCACTGTTCAGATAGGCTTCAACAGTCACAAAATGGAATTTCTTCCAGGTTTTCAGACGAACGATTTTTCTGGGAAGTAACTTCCCAAAAAATCAAGCATTAGTTTCTAGAGGCTCTATTTGCAAGATTATAGACTTTGACAGAGAATGGAATTTTGTTAATCAATTTAAATATAAACTGTTTTTGGAATAACCGATCTGTTATTCAATACTGATTCCATCACACGATGCAAGTAAAAATTGTTTTAGTGTACGTAAGCAACGAGACTGATTTTCAGCTTGGCAGCTACCTAGGTTTTTATTCTAAGAAGCCATAGGCGGATTTATTAAAAGGATATAAATTTAATTGCCAAAAGAATATGAAAAACAAAATTCCTATGAATTATAAAAAATCAACGTAAAATTAATCCTTTGCCAGGTATAGTTGATCAGGTTTCTATCTGTTCTAATACTTTAATTTATATTCTCTAATATGTTCTAATAAATTATTAGAGTTTTAAAAAAGTATCAAGCAACGTTTAAATGATAATAAGCGCAAGTGCAGATAACACCAAGTCATGAATTATCACTATCTCTACTAACAATAAAAAAAAAGGATGCGTGTATGTGTCAGCATTGGCCGCCGTACTACCGGCCAAATCCTTTGACCTTGAATTATCAAATTTGATACATTTATATTTCAGAGAAAGGAAACGTGCATCTGGAAGCACTTGTTTTGAAATTTTAATTAATTAAAAATGAAGATAGCTTTTGACAATTTTTTTTCCTTCGATAACATACAAAAAAATATTAGAGCCCAGAAGTAATTTTTACATCATGTTGAAACTCAAAAAAATCATCTATTCAATAGTGTTAAATTTTTTGTTACGGGATTTTTATTTTTTTTCATTATTGCAACATATATTTCGTATTCTAACGTTTTTTCGCCACTGCAGAGAATATACGAAGAATAGATAATTTTTCATATTCTTTAGGTTCCAGTATAAAATATGACTTTAATTATAATTTTTAAAATGTTTTGTGTACTTAAATTAAGCTTTTAACTTCTGAATCGAGTCATTCCGACAGGACAGAACAAACCATTACTGTAACAAACCAAATATTACTCTAGTAAACAACGTTAATTAAAATATGTGAAATAAATTAGATGCATTTAAAGCGTTCTAGTTTCATCTTTATTATTTTTAGATTTGCATTATCATGTTTATTTTTAGGATGCTTTATTGATTCTTATAGTTTGCGATTTATTGCTATTTACTTTTCTAATTGTTATTTTATGAATGAAAGTAAATTAAACATTTCATATTATTAATAAGTTTTACTCCAATACTTAAATATTGAATAAAAGAATTCCATTTATTTGTTAATATAAAAACTAAATAATATATTTATTAAGTTATCTACAAGATTTGAAGAAATCACTTGATAATTAAGTTTTTACTTTATACCTCTTTTTAGAGTTAAATAAAGCAAGCAAACAAACAAACAAAAGTTTATTCTAATTTCAAAAAAAAAAAAAATTGCAATTTTTTAAAAAGATATATTTTTGTTTTATAAGTATTCATTCATAACCTTTTTGCAGACTAAAAAATATAAATATATTCTTAACAATGTTATGACGAATCAAAATAAAATTAATAGAAAAAAAATTTAGAATATTATAACCAGCACAACTGTTAAAGTAAAATTTACTAAAAAAAGTATAGAAAAGTATAGAAAAATAAATAACATTATCAAAATTCTTTTAACAATGAAGAATTGTTAAGAATTTAATGCCAATTTCAGACACAACAGGCTTTCCGGTAACTATTGGTGAAATCTTTTCTTAATTTGCTATCAAGTAACTTTTGTTTGAATTGCAGTAACAATTAGAAGTAACTTGCTTTTTTCCCACGTGTTATATTCAAAAATATATAAGTACGTCAAAATGAACTTCCAATTATCGCTTCTCAGTCACGAGAAATGTCGTTAATGTTCGGCATCCAAAGGTATGAATTTTTTGCTAACAGCAGCAGTCCAATTTGATGTATGCAGTCAAATAACTCACCGCACTTGCTAATCAAATGCGCTCCACGGGACTTCACAGTTTGCTTCTTCACCTTACAGATTATGATATCCCACAACATGCTAGAAGAATTTCAAATAAAGAAAGCAGGTGTGTTTTGCTGCTGACCTCTTTGACCAATTTTAACTTTCACAAAATGCTTTTGATATTTGTTTGCAAGGATGATCTTTATATTAACCCTATTTTTTAAAAAAACACTGTAAGAACTATATTATCTGTTTGGAGATTTAAAATTTTATTCAATTTTGATGCAAAAATATTTTGTTACAAAAAGTATTGCAGTTACCGTATATGGTAAATGGATTTTATATAGTTCGAAAAATATAGTTCGCTTCTTTATTTCACTTCGATACAAAATCATGAATCTAAATTAAATAAGCTTTATTTTATCTAATCCATACTAATATTATCAATGTGAAATGTTTGGATGTTTGGATAGATGGAAGGATGGATGTTTGTTACTGAATCACGTCAGAACGGCGGAACAGAATTGGATGAAATTTATCACAAAGATATATTATAATCAGGAATAGAACATTGGCTACTTTTTATTCCAGTTAAATTTTTATTCAGTAAAAACTAACTTTCGCGACAAAAAGCTGAGGCCAAATCCAGCCAAAAATAAATAAGGATCCAGTATTTATTTTCCCCAACAGAAATGATTTTAGACTTAGCAGAATTTCAACCGATTATTTCAAACCATTCAATTTATATTCTTTGTGTTTGATGTATTTAAATCAAATGTCCTTAATTAATCGATCTTTCGGATTCATTCTGAAGTACTTTTAAATTAAAAGAAAACAGAATAAAGGAAATAAAAAATTTCTAATCTGCATTCCAACTGGCGTAGGAAAATCAGACAAGTTCCTTACGCTAACTGGCGTTGAAAGTTCGAGCGTGATTGTCGACAACTATGTTTTCATTTAAATTAAAAGTTAAAAAATTATGTGTATAATTCTGTTGTAGCTATCTCAATTTCGATCAATAAATAAAATGGGTTTGACCTGATTTTAAAGAAACACTGACTTAATTTGCAGTTTTATTTTATTTTGGGTATACAATGTAAATAAATTGTTTTTTGCCTTAGTTGTGTGTTTTTATTATCAAATTGTTTTTATGTTATATTTTTTTCGTATATGCTTGTACTTTTAAATGTATCGTTTTTTGATTAGGTTTATTTATTTTTTGATTTGTCATTATTTGATGGTTTTTCGTTCATGTACATCAAACTTTCCTCGCGAACAAAGTCGCGGGTAATAGCTAGTCTTCTTATATGACTACTCACATCAAGATGTCTAATCTAAATAGAAAGTAGTTTTATCTTCTAAGTAAAATTGAAAAATTCATTTTTTCGTTCTTCGATTCAGTGAGATTGTTACATTTAATAATTTTTTTAAAAAAACTTATAAAATACTTTCCGTACGTAAGCGCAAGAAATATTTAAATGAACTTAATAAGCCAACTTTTTGCAGTATAGTTGCCTAATTTAATCTTGAATTAAAAAAGAAATTCAAAAGTCATTGCAATTTTATCATTCTAACAAAAGGTAATAAGAAAACTGTCATGATATGAATTTGTTGGGTATGACGATATTCAGATGAGGCATTCATTTTAATATTCCTGCCCGACAACGTATTTGGCATTAGTAACTTTTTCATAAAAAAATAATAAAATATTGTTTTTAAATATAGAATCAATTCTTGAAATTTTTCAAAGAGTTTGAATATTTTTTTCTTCTTTTAATATAGATTCTTTAAGGATCTAAAAATATATGTGTAGATGACGCTTGTTAAAAATTGTTCTTTGGAGAAAATATTAATTTGTGATTAAGATTATGTTTGTAGTATAGGATTGTTTTATTAACTGAATATTTCAATTCAAAGAGTGTCCTTTTCCTTGCTAGTGTCCTTTTTTTGGTTGCAGGAATGACAATAAGAATTGTCATCAAGTCCAAATTTATTTCGTAGGGACCAGATTAATAATATCCGGGTAATTACACTTGTTTTTACTTATTTCTGATACGGGATAAAATGGAAGGAATATCTTTTGAACTTCTAGGCACAATATATTCAACTACAATCCTTTCAAAGTATCAGTTCAATTTTTTATCGCTTTTGTGAGAGAATCTATCTTTTCATTTCAAGAAATATTAAATGCACTTTTAGCATATGATTATTTGTTCTATAGTTAAGAAATTATTCGTTATTCTTCAAATAACACTCAGTGATTTGAAAGATAAACTTTTCAGATGTTGAAGTACAAAAAAGTTTATCAACAAAAGTAATTTTTTCTGATTGTGATATGTTATCACTGACTTCACATATCGCTTAAAATTCATCCTTAAAAATGGGATTAATGGTATTGTTATAAAACGATACTAAAAGGGTTATAACAATAAATATATTTAATCATAATAATTAAGGCATCTTAACATCAACTGTTACTAAAACAGATTTTTAACCATTAAAAAATTTAGAAACTCTGTGAATAACTTTCATGGAGTAAGATTCAATGAGATTTTTGGGAATGCTAGCGCTCATATGAACAAACATATATTTAAATATGTTTGTTTATTTATTTTTAATATAATTCTATTCAATAAACTCAAACTAAAAATTAATAAAGAAAGATTATAGATATTAAATGGGAGTATTAAAATTATAAAATTACCAAAATATGAGACAAAAGGAGGTCAAACAATTGAAGAAATTGTAATAATTTTAGATAAAAGTTTTTAAAATACGCATCGAAAAAATTACAAATTCAGGTCAAACTCATCTAAAAAAATTCTAAAACAAAGAACAATTAAAAATGTCAGAAGAAAAAGATTTCAACACTGGCAAAAGCGCGCGGATGATTGATGTAATTAAACAGTAAAATAAGTTTAATGTTTCAGGCAGGGGAGGGGGGATATTGTCATAAAATAAATTAATTTTTTCATTGATTAAAATTAGAGAAATTGTAGTTTAAAAATAATTCTATGTTGCTAAAGAACTAATATTTCAAATTTAAAGATGGTCTAAAAATCTTTTTTGTGCAATTGTTTACACTCTAAATACTTCTAAGGCCTAAGGAAGTACTAAATTTAGATCCAAACCATTAAGAGCTGTGGAGTTGTGGTGTGTGCTAGCGAAATGATTTTCAATTTTATAAATAGAAATAAAAAAAATGGACAGAATAAAATCTTATAATAAAATAAAATAAAAAAATAATATATTTTTAGTGTCGTAATAAAGCAACGTGAATTAATTTTGCTCTTTAGATAACTGTTTTTTTTTTTAAATACTTTTATGATACGAAAACAGATCCATTTGCATTCATATATCTTTAAGACGAACAAACTTGTTCAAATATTTCTTAAATAATAACAATTATTAACAAAATATTAATTTCAGTTTTTACAAATAGCAGTTGATTAACAAAAATATGAAATTCCATGGTTATTAAAACCTCTAAAAAGAATAAAGCTGCTTTATTGAAATTTGAAATTAAAAACTATGAAGATTATAATAATTCTGAAGCAAAAGATTTTCAGATTTAAAAAAAAGAATTTTCGTCTTATTACACTGAATAACACATCATCTATGATCTTGTATATTAACGCAGCTACACTTAAAAAAAAAATCTGATGGAACTCAAACACGAATAAGAAAAGTGGCTAGTTTGTAGTAACGCTTAAAAAAGAATTCCAAACGATCTTTAAAAGCGTTCATTAAACACTCCATGAATAACACAGAAGTCGTTTGGAATGGCTGTAAACAGTGGTCTGGGGAAAAGAAAATTACTATTTTTTCAAGCAAAACTAGTATTCCGAGTTCCATAAGCTGTGGGTTGATAGCTAGGTCGGGTAGGAGAAAGGTCAAATGCACCTAAGAAAGGCAACACAAAAGGTTGACGAGTTTGAGAAGTCAAAACTTCGAGAAAGTTGGTTTATTATGTCGCATTGTGGAAAATAAGCTGCTCTCGAGAGATGAATAGAACGAAATCTGTTATTTATAATTTCTAAGTTAAAGCGTCGATTTCTAAAACAATGGAAGAACATTTATGTTCTAGCAAGAAAAATGTACTTTAACTGAAAAAGTGTAATTAATATTGTCAAATACTAATCTCTACTTATAAAAATATAAAATTTTGTGTTCTGACTTCCTACTTGTCAGGATGTTTGATTCAGAGCTACTAAATCTGACATATATAAAAATGTGCACTTTGGAGCGATTTTTTAAAAATTTGAATTAATTAAAAATGTATTGAAAATTAATTATTCGATTAATTAAAAATTAAACGAAATTTCGGTGCTTTGTTTCTAAAACTTCCAAATATATTAAGGTATTTTAGAAATTTCTGAACAATTTTTTTTGTTTTTCAGAATATTTTTAATTTAATCAAAGAAAGGAATAAGGAAAAAAAATTCTATTACTTAAAAAAAATTCTATGACTTTAAAAAAAAAAATCTCTTTCCATTGATTTATTCAGATAACTTATATTAGAAAGTCGCTTTCGTAGACAAATAAAAGTTTATTAGCAGGTAATTTTTTGAAAAGTTAAATTTGTTTCATCTTTTCAAAATTAAGTTAATTTACAAATAAATAAATTAAAAAAAAAAAAACCATGAAACATTTGAAATGCTGCATTAAAGAGTCGAGAAACGTGATTTTTTTTTTTTCCTCGGCTAAGATATCTGGTCCATTTATAGATCTAAAAAAATTGAGAATTTAATACTAACTGTTTATCTAACTTTTTTAAGAAATAGAAGCTTTTTACTATTAAGAAGCAAATCAGGAACGTTTTAGCAAACATAGAAACATATTCGGAAGTTATTTTATCACTGTCTTTTTACATGAATAGAACTTCAATAGTATTAATGAGTAAATGATAATCTTAATCTGTGATATGAAAATAACAAGAGGCTATATAGTCTTAAGCACTTTAGTAAACATTGCAATCCACTCACCAAATCAGGATCCGCTTTGACTCCGGCCTTGAGAAGTGCCCGCACTTGGTCCAAATTCCCCGTTGCCGCGGCCTGCCGCAGCTGCTCGACAGGGGAGGACATGTCCCCCCTCTTCCTCTCTTCTACATACGATACACGCTGCCAACACCAAACGATTTATTTCTTATAGAACTGAAAAGAAAATAAAGCCAGCATTTATTTCACAATATCTCTGACTCCAAACTTCCTATTTACATAGAGCGGAACTCAAAGCATAAAAGATCACTTCAACTAAAATTTAAAATTAATTTTGGAATATTTTCAAGTTTTATGTCAGATTTTTAAAGTCTATAAAATTTAAAATAGCATTAATAGGATGTATCATTTTCAGCGAAATCGAAAGCTATAACTGAAAATAAAATGTATAAAATAATAAATAAATATATAAAATAAAAATATTCATAGCAGGTAAATGCATACTTTAAATTCCATTCATAATGTATTTTTTATTTTTAATATTATTTTATGGGATTTATTTCATTTTTAATGTAGCAAATGAATTATTTACAATGAAAGAGAAACTAGTCTCGGTTCATAGGATTCCAAACGACAAGTAATTAAATTCCTTTTCCCTTTACAATAACATTTCCTCACAATAATCTCATGCTTTGGTTTTGATTTCATATTAATTTCATGTTTTTGAATGCAACTTGTCGTTACGTCTAAGATTACGTGATGAAACATGCCCTTTTTTAAATAAAGCAGTCGAAATTTTTTAAAAAGATATTTATTTCAATTTCTGTATATACGTAAAAAAAAAAAAAAAAAAAAAAAATCCGGGACCTTTTATTAATTTTTTAATGAAAATTTTCAAAAACTATATGGTACTTAGTAAAGAAAAAATAAATGAGAGGAAACAAAAAGATTTCTCTAATCTGAAATAAATTAATAAATTTTAAAAATAATATACAGTGCAAAATATATACATATACATATATATATATATATATATATATATATATATATTACTTCAAGTTGAAAAACAAGTATTAAAACGGAGAATTATTTATTTACAGACAAAACTATAATTAATTCATACTTATCAAGCAGATATTAATAACAGCTCGAATCAAAATTTTTATATTTGTTTTTGCATACTCGGTTCAAACATTGAGGAAAAAAAGGGAGAAAAAAAAGATGTGAAAGTATTAGTGACAGTAACCAGTTCCATGAACGCCTACCTCGAGTGGTGTCTTACATTCTAAAATGCTTTTAAAATAATTTTTAAACAATACGTGATAAAGATATTTAAAATCTTCAAGCATGATTCAAAATGCATGATGCATGCTTTCTCAGAAAGATATTTCAACAGCTTGTTTTGATCAAGTCTTAGAAAATAAAACGTACATCTTTTTCAAACAAAAAATTAAACAATAACATCATCATAAGTAATGCAATTTCTATTCAGTTATTAATTTAAAACTTACTGTACAAAAAACGCCCACAAACAATCAAATAAATCTAAATAGAGAGAGAAAAAGAAGAATGTAGGGGAAAAAAAAAACACTCACGCACCGCATCTCAAAGAAAAAACAGCTGATGTAAAAGTTCATCAGCTGTCTTGGTTCTAATATATCCATTTTTAATTTCGATTGTGAATTTGCATTTCATTTTTAGAATTAGACTTCAAGTGGCAATACTCTTGCAGGATTTATATGGTAAAATATTACTTACAAGACTACAAATCATGTCACTATTCGAATACTGATAGTACCATTAGTATTCTATGCTCCGACATTTGTGCAAAAATTCCAAAGATTCAACGTAAAAACTCTTATTGTCTCCTCTTGTAAATATTCAAATTAACTCACTAAAACAGATGCACACACTTATTTTTAAAACTGAGTTCAAAAGTAACATCGAGACAATAGTAATTTTTATCTGAGGCAACATCAACACCTTTCAACTTACTATGGATATAAAATTTAAAATCACGTAAACACAGACGGTTGATTTTTGCAGAAATGAAAGCGTCTCTATAGCAGCAGCAGCGGCAATATCATCTGGCGAAGTCTGGAGAGTTGTAGAAATATTCAGTTCTTCGCATGTGGTGAGCTATCTTACCTACTCTTACTATTGGTGTATGCGAAAGGTGTAACCCTTTCGCACTATTTATCATCTTTGAATAGAGGTTTGGCGACCTTTGACAGAAATAGTCTTTTCAAAGCGATTTGAAAGGCTTTTGCATGATAAAAGATTTACCATGACAATTTTGACTGCATGACATCGATATTGCTAGACAAATTGATTTTATAATACATACTTTTATTTCTATTGTTAAAATAGAATATTTTGGAATTTTTCTCCAACATAATTGATTAACGGTTGTAAAAAGAATAGTGTTCATCTTTAAAAATATTATTGAAGTTCGAATTGAATTATATTCTAATTTTTTAAAAAATGCAATTTATTTTTTTTTCTTAAAATGCATTCTTAAGAACTGGATAATCTCATAAAAATAAGCTTTTCATTTTTTCTTTTATACGTAATATAGAAAGTATAATGATCAACAAAAAATTCGAACTCGATTTTGATGTTTTAGATCTCCCTGAGTTTGAAAAACACATTTTTGGAAAACGTATATTTTTCAGCCCATCTGTCGGTGTCAAAAATAACTCAAAAATGCTTTGAACTAGATCAAGCGTAGAAATTCTTCCATTTGATGTAAAGATTTCAAGAAATCTTTACATCAAATTTAAAGATTTCTTGAAATTTTGAACGAAATCCGTTCAGAGGAAATATATGTGTTTGGCTGTTCGAATACAAGTTAACGTGATAACTATAAAACAAAAAGAGCCAGATGGAACAAATTTGGCTCACATATTTATATAAAAAATTCTCAACTTAACCCCCTGAGAGGGTGACTGTACATTCAGAAACATATAAACGTCTTAACTCAAAGATACGAGTTAAATGAATAAATTGGGTATGGAATTTAGCGACTACAAGTGGAGCGTTTTAATAAATTTTTGTTTCAAATGATTGGGATTATGCCATGTCCGTTTTAACATGAAAAGAGGATGTAGTAGCTTCTGAGGGTAGAGACGCCTGAACATCCATAGGCAGAAGTCTGCTCAAATGAAGATGACACACATTGCAAATTTTCGAATCTTAACTCCTTTTTACAGAGGGGCTCATTCACACATGTCACAGATAGAACAAAAGAGAAGAATAACCATGCCAGAACAAGGACTCGAACTCGATAAAGACGCACTACTCTCAAGTCAGGACGCCAGAAATTGATTGGGAAAAATGCATTTAAAATACTGATTTTCTATGTTATCACCGCATGTCAGGACTTAAGCTCTCAGGGTGGCACGATAGATTCGGTAAAAATGCTAAATTCAAACCAAAGGTTTATATTTCATGCTATTGTTCCATGTGAAGTGTTCTCTGGATTTAGACCTGTATTAAAGGGTAGGCGAGAAAGCTTTGGGAAGACCACTCCGGTTGATTAATTGCAATTATTGTATTGGGGGGAAAACGTGGAAGTATACTTTCTTCTCGGAAATTTCCTCTCAATAAAGTATTTAATGTTCAGCTATGTCTTTTAGTGAATATAATACCATATACATTTTGAAAAAGTACTACTTCAGCCTGTTGGGTTCAAATTTTGGAATTGCTCGACAGTTATGTTGTAAATATCACAAGCTAAAATTTATGTCCATAAATTGCTGCATTGTTATTGGGAAGGCATGGATATGTAAATCAAAAAGTCAATCTACTCGTTGATTGTATTTGGTCCGAATTCTATCGATCTACATCTTTATGTTTTCAGTTATCGTGCTCACTCATAGATACACCAACAGATAGACATAATTCCAAAAATTCTTTTTAGGGCTCAGAGTAGTTTAAAACATGGAAAATTACTAAAATTTCGATGTCAATCTCCTCCCCACGTTTTTAATTGGTATTCTTAAAATTAATATTAAATTGAATTAAAATAAACAATATATTTATAATCAAGCGATTCTTAAAAACAGGGCTTGGCAACCTATTGAAACGGAAGAGTCAAAAGCAACAATTTACAAACTTTTCCAAAGAGCCATAAAGAACTTTCGATTTATATCATAGCATTTGCTTATATATGTTTGATTTTCACTTGAATTTATTAGACTTTGATTTTTTAATCAGCTTTAAATATGGAATCTTTATTCATATATAAACACAAATATAGATAATTACATCAATAGTAGCATTGACTTTGCACGTCTTTTGAAAGTTTGATTTAAATATGGCTTATGGCTTGTTGTTTAAAATTTACTTTTTATTATATCCATGCATATTATATCCATTTATTATATCCTTGCTCATACGAATATGTCGACCTAAAGATCATCATCACTCCACTTACCAACTTCTTCACCTCACTGTAACATTCTTGAAAAATACAACATGCGTCGAATATGTCTGCGTCAACTCGCGAACTTTCTTTTAGAGCTGCCCGCTTGTGCTAGGCGATGGTCTTTTATTTTCAAATCTAGCAACTACATTTGAAGCAATCAAGCATCAACTCCAAATGGCTCATTTCTGGTGTCATTTGTATTTGTGTTGATATAATTTACAATAAAAACAAGAATGCTTTTGTTTGTTTTGATAAAATTGTTTTTTGTTGTTTGTTGATTGGTTTGTTTGTTTGCTTAAATATATCAGCGAATCGAGCCTTCATGTTTTCGTTAAAGTTATGTTAATAGAACGTGCTGTGAGATTAGGTTCTTTAAAATATTTTTTTCAAGAGTTTTGTTAATAAATTATTAATTTTTGTGGAACTGGGGAGCCGCCAACTATAAATCAGAATCGCCGCATAAAGATCGCGAGTCGCAGGTTGCCGACCCCCACTTTATGAGAAAATTACTAAGCCAACAAAATTTTACTTACTTTGTAATAGGCTTTTTTAAATAATTTTCTTTAATATTCCCTTAAGAATCAAGTGACGATATTTTGAAATAAATATACTGAATCTTTTTTACAAGAACTTCGTGCCTCTTCCCTCAAAGTAACTAATTCTTTCTTTGAAAAAAGCAACGAATTCTTACAAAGAATGGTCTGCCTTCCCCTACTCTCACCTGAAGAAAGAGGGGAGAGCGTAGAGAATATTGACAATGATCACGACCCCCGATAGTACATCCGAGAGTCGTGCAATGATACACTGTCAAAAGGAAGCAGAAAAAGGGAGGCGGGTGGCGCGAGAAGCTATGCTGTAGGTATATTTATCAGGGTAGCTGAAGCTGGAATAAATGCCAGTAGTACATGCATCGTACAGACGATTTCAAAGCATGAAAATTGTTGGTAAATTCTTAACTGTAGATAAGTTGCTAACAATCATCTTCTATATACATTGTTCATCACTCTTACTTTTTTAAAACTGTATTTCTAGCTAAATATGCAGTGCAATTTTTACAGAATTTCCCCTCTTCCAGTTATTCTAACTATTTTGTTGCCGATGTTCACAATAAATTAATATTTTTATAATTTAGTTCATTGTGTAGCTAATACAATAATGGTGAATGATCTGACATATATTGATATTTATACAAAATAAACTGTGAATTTTGTGTTTACTGTTTAGCAATGTAGCATCGTTCCACTTCATATCATATGAGATTGTTGCATCCTGGCCTTGTAAAAAAAATGTTCAATAACCTATCTGCTATTCCACGAAATAATAAAGATAAAAATATCCGTTTGTGTTTGTTGAGGGAATGTAGGCCAGACCATTTCAACTAGTGCTAACAAATTTGATATTAGTACGTATCTTGGAGGCTGTAAATGTGTACTTACAAAAAAAAAAAAAATGCTGGGTTGAGACGCTGTAACGACTGCAATGAAATTGAAGAAGTGGTGTCATCAGACATTAGACGTATTCTTATTAAAATGAGTAAATCTCAAGACAATACAAACATTTATTACTTACATGGCAATAAATATAACGATCGAAGATCAACAGAAGTAACGATATTGCGTAAATTTAAATCAAACTTGAATATAAACAGTGAAGGATATAGCGACAAAGACTGCTATCCTATAGGAGCGAAAAACAGTTAATGGATATCAAAATATTTGAGGGCTTGAATAAAAATACATAGATGATGTTTGCTTGCGAGAGTTTGCGGCAAAAGAAAAAAATAGCTCTTCGAAGTTGAGTTTTTTCCAGAGTGCTTTTCTGAAAATTTTATAATTTGAGCATTTTAACAAGAGGTGGGAAATGTCATTGTCTTCATTACATTTGATGGACAAGGGGTTGTCTGAGAAATTGAGCCGGTGAAGAAGACGTGGAGTAATGATAATTTAACAAATCATCCGTGCAATGAATTTATTTTGGATCCTACTTCTAGTCCAATTAGTGAATGCGTATATCAAATCTCACAAAACCAAAGTAAACAAACAAAAAAAAACAGAGTTTATTTGTCACACAACTTCTAAGTTCAATAATAAAATGTTTTAAGCAGCACATGAGCTTATTTTTGCTTCTTCGTTGGATGCAACGTGTATTTCTTAATTATTCAGATAATTACAAGCCAACAGACGAAACATTTCCATTACACGAAAAAGATAAACTGGAAGGCTATTCAATAGTGTTGCCATAGATGGTGTGTATAAAAGTAGAATTAAAAATGTTTTAAAGCCATTTGCTGCTAATTAAACTTTTGCTTTTCCTTATTGTCATCATTTAATTTTAAAGTGTAACATAGATATTTATTATAATATAATAAGAAATTTTACAATATATATTTCAAATTATAATGGCAAAACAAACCTTATAGATCAGGTAAATAGCTATCAATCACCCTAACAAGTGCCATCTACCATTCAAAAAACGAATAAAATGCATTGTTTATATAATTTTATATATATATAACAGATATTATTTCGATATATTCCTTCACGCAATATAATTCTGTAAGATAACATTTCTTTTACAAATTTAAGTTCGCGAAATTCGAAAATTAGGACACAGAAGAAGAATAAATATCAATACGAAGCAAATTACTTGAAAATTCTAAATAAAGTGAAAAGAATTTGTTCCAGAAACCCTGAAGAAAGTGGTCAGTTTGACCAGGTGACCGCTTCACCTTCATTTCTTTATTTTCTTTTTCACGCTATATTGTTGCCAGCCAGTGATTTATTGGAACCTTCTCGTATCTCGAAAAGTCATTCATCACCTTTTCAGATAAACGAATAACTTCTGTCAAATTCTCCCCAAAGTGGGCTTTACTTACTGCCAGATAATAATGTTCGGTTGTTTGGAACCTTTTCTTGGTTACCTCCAGGTGCGTCAGAATGCTGAGGTGAGCTGACCTGAGGCATCAGGTGATGGCAAGAATAGTTGGAAATGTCCCAGATAGCGGCAATTACTGAACTTACTTCATGTGGGGCTTTTATCAGCGAAAGAAAGATGATAAATAGAAAAGTTGATTATATTTTTTTCTATTGTTAATTAATATTTATATTCCAACAATATTTAAAAGTATTTTATTTTTAAAATGGTAAGATTAATTGATGGAACTCATCGTCTTTTCTCCTACCAGTGATACATTTCTTTTCGGATTTAACCAGTATCGTAAATTTTATTTCAGATTACTAAAATGGCTTTCTGACAGTGGCTTGCAGAATTCTGAATCAATATGAATCTAATGCTTTCACCGAGAATATATGTAATATCTGGCACCCAGATATGAGCTAATGCCAAAATTATGCATTGAAAATGCTTCATGGTAAAAAAAAAATTAAACCATGCAATTTGTATGTGAATGTTAAAAGTTTTAATGTACTATATGATTTGCGATACATATAAAATAATAATATAAAATTTCCCCATAAATAAAAAGTTAATTTTTGACTATCCTGTTTGTTAATTTTAAATTTTACAGTAAGAGACTTACTTTAATTATACATTACAGGTTGGTTTGGTTATTACTGTTCAGAAGTAACTTTATGCAAGTTTGATTTTCAGTATATATTTCTACTGAACTTCGAAGAATTTTTATCTTAGACTTATTCGAAATAATGAGATCGCCACTTCAAATGAATTATTTACCCTTTTTTTTTTTTTTTAATGAAAATACTTAAATTCACATACGAATCTACTGAAAAACTTTCTGAAAGGTAGTATAAATCTCATTTCACATAGAACGAAAAAAAAATCTGAAAAGTTATTATATTAAAAGTAGTTTTTACCTTTCAAAATATAAACTAAATTATTTCAGCGTTTCCCTTTATCCTACTCAAATATTAAAAACTATTGGACTGATGATAATGCCTATACAGTTTTCAGACAACGTTGACGCGCTGTAATATCCACAGCGCGAAGCGTTATTACTGTGATCAGTGATGGTGAATTCTGGGTTGGTAAATTCGCTGAAGTGGATAAAGTCTGATGATTGAATGGAAACTTAGTTCAATATTGAAGTGTATGTTCCATCAGGGGGGATCTTCCAGAGGAAGAGAGAGGTTTTTAGGATGTGATTTTTTATGCAGTTTTCCGAGCTATTAAATAATACTTTTATATCTTTAAAGTGGTATTTAAATATGTTATATAATTTTATTTATTTATTTTATCTCTTATTATTAATTTTATTTATCTCTTATTATTATTCTTAAAAAAACAGATACTTTATTCAAAAATTTTAAAATTAAAAGTTTAAAAACTTTTAAGTTAATCAAAAAAATTCATTGAAAGTTGTTTTTTTTATCTTTAAACAAATGAGAAAAAAAAATCATTTGTTTATATTTAAATCAAAAAATTTATTAAATTCGTTTTTTTAAAAGCACGGCAATAGATTATTTAAACAAAAAAAAAGCTTTTTTCTATCAAACGCGTACACGCGTTCTGGAAAAATTATTACCTCCGAAATGAAACGACTCAAAGCATGATGGATTTTAATGAATAAAAAAGTAATCAAGATCAGGAAGCCTTTAGTACCATACTGATTGACTCCAACCCACCGAGAGGGCGCAGCGCCTTCTTCAAAGGTGTGAAATAATAACAGTACATTCGGACTTCATAAGTTCCTCGCAAATCATTTCCTGCCACACAGAAAGGTGTGCAAAACCGGACGCCTACCCATTTCACGGCCGACTGCCTTTCATGCCCTTTCCATTTACAAGACACTCGTGCCCTTTACATTCGGAAGACGCACACCTTTTGTTCTTTTCTGCTGTCTACAACCATCCGACTCAAGCAACTGTGTTTATTTTCTTGCTCCTATAATGCGTTCACTTCCGTAAAGGGAATGCTGAGGGGTAGAGACATTTCAAAACAATGCGTTGCGAAATCGTGAAGAAGTAAAGGCTGTTATTGATGGGCAGGTATTTGCTTGTGATTACTGAGGCGAAAATAGCATGTAAATTGACGTTGTAATAAGCTGACACTTATGGATGGTAATCTTATTAGTTTACGTTTTGTAAGCAATTATCATTAAAGGAAGGATGGTCAGAAGATAATCGATGATCGGAATGCAATGACTAATTTTTTTTTTCATTCCTCATTAACAAGTTTGGCACGTCTTAGCTGTTAGATTTCTATTCCACTTCAACCAAGTTAATGATGAGAACCGTAATCAGTAAAAACATGCCCTCACTTATAACTTATAGATAAAATCGTGTATATTTTCATTATAGGCAGAGTTGGACATGTTTACTTTTGACTGGTTTCATAAGTCTTTTAAAATACATTTCTCAATTTTACATCACGGAAAAAGCTGAGATTATACTGTTAGTAATTTTGCATTAAATGCGAAAAGGATGTGAAACTGTAAAGTTGGGGTAAGTTTCGTACAAGTATGGATACTTGTATAGATCAGTATTATAACCATACCACTCAAATTCCATTAGAATTTTTCTTTCTTTTTTTTTAAAAAAGGGGGGGGGGATAATAATCTGTTGAAATCTAAAAAATAACTTATTGAAGACATACATCTCAGTTATATTAATGTGTTGTTTTAAAGTAACACTAGGGTTATTTTGAGATGGACCTCGTAATTTTGAACCGCTTTCAGATGATGAGGGTGATACCTAAAGACGCATCCCCTCTTCTGACGTTTGGCCTTGCTTATACGGTGATTCTTGAATGGAATCGAGACCCCAACCTGAAACCCTCTGGTTCCGAAGCTGATACTTTACCACCTAGCCACCTCGTCCCAGGCCCGCAAAATAACAAAATTTGTTGACAAGTCTCTGATCGATGTATTCAACTGAAAGTCAATCTACTAGTTTGTTTATTCGTAGTAACTTCATGAATGTTCCAACAGCAATGTCATAGATAGGAAAGTTTTCAATCCAGTTTTGTAAGATCTAATGTACCTTTACAGCTGACGAATAAACATTCATCTCGCGAATCATTTCTAATCTTTTCTTGACTGGTTACTCTACTATCTTGGGTAAAAAGAATATGACAAAAATGCGCAACGAAAGTTGAGAACCAGTTCCTTAGGTATGCTTAAAATTTACATTTGATGCAATTGATTCGATTCAGATAGGCAATTTGAGGTAACTTCAAAACATCGACATGTTGATCTTCCACGATTTAATGCCGCAATTTTTGCTATCATGGAATGGTGTTGAAAGGATAATTTCAAAATAAAATTAATGTTTTCATCGCAAATTCACACTGAAAATCATCTAGATAATTTTCTTCTATGCATTCTTTGCGTAGGAACAGTTATTTTGATGACCTTCAGAATGAATGAATTTATTCACAGTTTCACCCACTGCTATAAATTTACACAGATCTTGCGTATAAATTACCCAAAATTAGAATTATATTTCCTGACTGCAATGATAAATGCTCATAGAAGATTCTGGTAAAGTCTATAAATACATGTTAAAATTGGTTTCTGCATTATACATGATTTTTTTTTTAATTCGGTAGCCGCCGTTGGCGACCAGTCAATTCGTCGGGAATATTTATATTATATGGCAACTGTCTCTTTACGTAATTTAGTCTTAACGACTTCCTCAGCAAAGTATTTTAAAATACGTTTTTACAGTTAAATTCGCAGTATTGAAGAAGATGTCTACAATTATGCTCATTGTGCTACATGCCTCACTGATTTTATGACATTTCATCTAAAAATTAAAAGTGTAATTTTAAACGACGTGATTACTCTTCACTGGTCGAAAAGCATGCTTGCCGAGTCAAAGCATGTTCATAAAAATTGATAGAAAGAAGTCATTAAATTATAAAGATTCGTATGTATTACAGAACATATTTTTATCATTTACTCAATAAAGTAGAGCAATAGAGAATGATAATTTCTATGATTTATTAAAATGAACATCGTTGTGTTGTAATAAGAAAGAAAAACATCGAACTAAAAGAGATAATATAATAGTGTAATAAAAATGAGAGATTGTTAAAACCTTTTTATAGTTTTTATGAAATTTATTTAACTATGCTTTAAAAATAAATATATTTCAAGTAGAAAAACAAGCCATATTACTGACTTTCTGAAATAAAAACTGACTGACCGGACCACTGCTACATCAACATTTATGGGAACTGTAGTTGAGCTGTAACTGTCACCGACTACGGCACAACAGTCCCCGTAGAAAGTACGTCCCGTCATCAATGGGAGGAACCAAATCCTCACCTTTATTGTACTCACAGGGTTGGCGAGATTCAACCATCATGCTGGAAGCATCTCATCAATAGCAAGGTGCCCCTCTGAGGGACTTGAATGGACAAATAAATCGAACCTTCATATTTTGATTATTAACTATGAAAGAATGAAATATTTATTATAACGACGAAAATAATTTGGTTTTCATTTGCAACGATGATTAATGGTCTAAGAAATACTTTAAACATCTAAAAGCATTAATTAAATTAAGTAAAAGAAATTTCACTCAATTAAAATAGTACCACCAAAAAGATAATTTTTTGAATTAAAAAAGCATGCCAAATTTTTTTTTGTTATATTATATCAAGACGTACTAGTAATCACATAAAAGGCCAAGATCCTTCTTAATTTTAAAATCTCTTTGAAATTCACATCCACGGCCTTTCAAACACATATATGTTAAGATTAGTTGCTCTAATTCAAATTATGTACAAGCGCCAATTCATACACAACGCCCTTTATTATTAATAGAGATTTTTGTGACAAAATTGCTTAAAAATTAATATAATATCGATCATCACTTTATTATAAAAATTCCATTTTGCCGTCAACTTTGTTAAGGTTGACTTTAAAAACTACAAAGAATATGATGAGTTGATGACACTATTCAGTGAGGGATGAAAATTCGGCATCATTATAACTTCTCAAAAAGAGAAAAACGGACCGAAAAGATTTCATTTATGATTGTTTTTTTGTTTCTTTTATATATAGAAAGAAAAAAAAGCAGCCCCAAACTGAAAAGTAAGAATTGAACAATCGAATCAATCGTTAAGAATCGTTTATTTCTAACTATATATACTGTAATCGATAGTTGTTTTTTTTAAACATAAGGCTTTGTTTTGGATGTCTTCTTTTCGAGTTATAAAAATATTCATGCAAAAGTAA
Organism: Argiope trifasciata; assembly: GCA_026543055.1. NCBI lineage: Eukaryota > Metazoa > Arthropoda > Arachnida > Araneae > Araneidae > Argiope > Argiope trifasciata. The sequence goes on along the minus strand of JAPMOQ010010989.1, from coordinate 4,198,192 downwards.
CATTTTTAAATGCTTCTTTCTCTTACCAATTCTAATCATATCGGATCATAAGTTTAGTATGAATGACAGCATAGTTATTAAAGAACGGAAAAAGAGATATTAAAAGAGACAAAAAGCAAGACAAAACTATCGAAATTTGAAGTTTAAAAATATTTTGCTACAGAAGCTATTAAGAGAACAACGTACATATATAATTAACTAGCCGCCTTTGGCGACCAGCTGGTTCGCCATGAGTAATGCGTTCTAAAATTTTCAATTAAATCACATATTCATTAGCCAAAATTTAAGAAATGGTTAAATTAAAAGATTCAGTTGTTAGTAGTTAAAGAGTCGGTAACTTTATTCGGAAAAACTTTTTGAATTTAATGCTCTTATAGTTTTTCGATTATGCTTCCAAAATATTAAAAATATTTCTTTCGATGTTATTGCCAAAATGTTAAATATGTTTTTTAAAGAAAGCGAAAAAGGGAAAAAATTATTGAATTAATGATACAGATATTGCAAACGATTATAGAAATATACCATTACGTCGGGATTTCAATGCATATCCTGTCTAAATTCAATCAAGTTTACTGTAAATAAAGATAATTTATGGAATTAATGATATTTATATTGCAAACGACCATAGAATCCTTTGCCTTGCATTTATTTTTTAGAAATCACATTTTATATTTATGTTATTTTATCCAGTCACGTGCTGAAAGTTGTATTTCTTTAGATTTGATTTGCGATGATAGTAGTTTTTTTTTTTTTATTTGAATTTCCGGCATTGTTTTATTTTTTTTTATCCAATCACGTGCTAAAAAAACATGGTTAAAATATTTCTTTAAAAATTCGTTAAAAATAGAAGCTTGAGTTATACATTAAAACACTGACACCATTAGAAAGCAAATTTTTTTAAATCTCAAAATTGAAGTTAAAATCATGTTTGTCCGATAATATTTTCGGAAGTTATAGCGGAAAAACGTCGAAATTTCACTTAAATTTTAATTAATTCAAATCCTAATTAAAAATTTGAAAAAGGGCTCCGAGGTGCACATTCTCGACCTCCAAGGTATACATGTTCTAAATTTGGTAGCTGTATTTCCAACGATCTGGCCTGTAGAGCGCCAACACACACACACACATTGAGCTTTATTATAAGTATAGATATAGATTGAAAACTTTAGAGAACATCACTTCTGGTGAACCGATTAGTCGTCAAAAACAACAACTGTTTTATAAAATGTAATTATAATTGAAGAGGAGTTTGCGACATCTGATTTATCTTTTTATTTTACTGCTTAAAATTAGAGTACTTGTGATATATTATTTGGTTTAATAAATTGCAATTTTCATTTATTTTTAATCTTTTAATCTTTTTAATCTTTTAATCTTTTTAATTTTTTAATCTTTTTAATCTTTTTTATTTTTATTTTTTTATGTGCTTGTATATGTGTTCGTTTGTGTTTGTATCGTTTTCAAATTGTGTTGTAACTCAAAGAAATTTTATTTTGATTTTATGAAACCCATTTTTTAATATTTAAATAAAATATTTTTAAAGTGTTCTTTTAATTATCAATTATTTTAAGTTCATGTATCCTTCGATGTAAATTATTAGAAAGATACTGAAAGAAAATGCTTTTTATTGTCTTGATTTAAATACTGAATACGCTTGTAAATTCCTAGAATCTCTCTAACTTGTTTCATTATTCTTTCAAAAAATTATAAATAGAATTTGCATCAGGTTTCTTCTAACTAATACTATATCAAGCCAATTTGTACAACAGGCGCCAACAGATTGTGCTCTAAAATTACTATAGTTGAAATCCAAAGATTCTTGTCTTATTGTTCCAAATTCTGTGAACACTAAAATCCAAATTCCATTCCAAATTTTATTATCCTCGAAACAATATACTTTCAGCAAACATCATCTCAACAGATGTATTTTTAAATAAATTTTATTCTAACATTCTAAAAATTCAACATAAGTTGAACACCAAAAAAATATTTTCTGGATTCGAAAATGGTTTTCGCAAGAAGCATTGAATTTTAAGTACATATCATTAGCATAAATTTACATGCCTTCCTCTTTCAAATAGAAGCAGTTTCATAAATTTCTAGAAAGTCTTCTATCTACTAACGATAATGTCAAGAATACAGAATATAATATAGAAATGAAAAGTCCAATGTTTAAATCGTTATCGGCAAGGCTGCATCTTCCTCCACTTTGTGTCGGCAATATTTTAAGTAATCTAATGACGAAGTTTATCTTTCAAGTCATTTATCTTTCCTCTGGTATTACAGCAAAATTAAAAAGAATAATTTTCTTTCAGCTTTACTTTTTAATATTTCTTTTAACATCGTTGAAATAATATAAAAGTTTGATATTTGTTATACATTTTTATTTTTTCGTAATTGCAGTACAGAGAAATTATAGTAATGACAAAAAAAAATTCGATCTGGATATTTTAACGAAACTTAGACCTCTCAGAAATTAAAAAACACATTTTTTGAAAATATTCGTTTGTCTGTCTATGACTTAGATAACTCAGAAACGATTTGAACTAGACGGCTGCATTCTGGCAAACGGTCTTCATATCAATTTGCGGATTTATATCAAATTTTGTGTAAAATCTGTTCTGAGGAAGTCAGTTTGTCTGGCTATTCGAATATAAGTTAACAAAACGAAGAGATCTAGATACATGATTCGTTACACAGGTTAAAATCTATAGTGCAGACACGTCATATTTTAAACCAAATCCAATTATGAGTTCATTGTTTGTTGATTTGTTTTTTCAGAAATAAATAAAATAGCCAGTAACTTAAACATACCAAATTTAATATGAAAGTGTGTGACTGCATGTGCAATTTTGAGTCAATTTTTTTCAAGTGGGTTGACAAAAACACAAATTTGAATTTTGAATATTATTAACGCATAGCAAGGATTAAGCATTAAGGATTGGCATTAGACACACCCGACCAGAAAATTAATTAACATAAAGATTTTAGTATTTTTTATAAAATTCTAAATTATTGATTGAATTAAGTAAAAAGCTTTAATGATTGAGATAATTAATTATTTATGAACAATTGTTTTAAATGGTTATCAAATAGCATTAATGATAGAAAAATACTATAAAGTAATATTTCTGCTTATAATATTTTCAAATGGATTAATTAGTGATTTAAAATTTAATTTCAAAGCAATGGTAAAACAATAACAACTATTTAATGGTATATTGTATTTAAAATAATATATCAACCAACAGCTATCAAATTTGGTGCAAATATATTTGTAGATGTTCAGCAATTTTTGCTCTGAAATTTTAATTAGAGCTGTTATGAATTAAAAATTATGTGAGATTTTTCAAAAATATTACTGCACAAAATTGATTTCGGAAATGATCTTAAAATTTTGAAATTTATCTTTTTAATGATACCAATTTAACTGTCATGCAATTTTCCCCTAAATATAATAATTATCAAAAGTTACATTTTCGAATAATTTTTAGCTTTATCTTTTACTGTTGTAATGAAATTAAAGTTTTTTTAAAATTATTAATTCTTCAAACATTTAATCACAGTATTCTCTTCCAATTTTCAAAATAATGGAAGAAATAATCTGTTAATAATCTGCGCAGTTTATATGAGACATCCGGGTGAAAAATTAACAATAACGCGAAAGATAAATTTTTGTTAGAAGTATATTTCTCTGGCACTTGGGTTTATCAATAGCTCTATAATATTATACATTTCGAATCCATTAAAAGGTTCATTTACATAATAAATAAAAGAAATGTAAGGCTACTGAAATAACATGGCCTTAATATTTATCAAAGTTAAATAATAAATGCTTTATTGAGGGAATCAAGAAAACAAGTTCTGGACAAGAGAATTGATTGAAATATTAAATATACTTACGTAAATAAAAAATCAGGCAAAAATTGCTAGTCAGCTGTAGATTTACCTGTCTCATTTGTAATGATTCTTTAAAATGAGTAAAATTCTCCCTATTGTAATTAGAATTTCCTTAGATTATAATGAAGTCAGGAGAATCAAATTTTAATGGCTTAGTGGCACAATATTTGTACAAGCTCGTACAGAGAAAAAAAACAACAGGAGTACGGCTACTGAAATAACACGACAATATTTATCATAATTAAATAATTAATACTTTACTGCGAAAATAAAGAAAACAAGTTCTGTATAAGAGATTTAATTTAAATGTTAAATATAGTTACAAAATAAAGTAATAACTAGCCAAAAACGGCTATTCAGTGGTAGATTTAAGATGTCGCTTTGTAATGATACTTTAAAATGAGTATTAAATATAGTTATTACATTCTCTCCATTGTAATTAGAATTTCCTTAAATTACGATGAAGTAAAGGGTCTTAAATTCCAATGGTTTAATGTTATTATATTTGTACAAGGTCATACAGAGAAAGGAAAAAGAAGAAAAAGAGGGAGGTGTACGGTTATTGAAATAACATGGCCTCAACATTTATCACAGTTAAATAATAAAACCGGGGATTAAGAAATCAAGTACTGGATAAGAGATTTAATTGAAGTATTAAATATATCTATTAAATAAATTAATAACCAGCCAAAAGTGGTAAGTCATTGGTAGATTTAACTGTTTCAATTGTAATGATATTTTAAAAGTATAGTAGTCTGGTGATAAGTTCTTAGCTTCGGAACCTAAGAGTTTTGGGTTCGCGACCCGATTCCACTGAAGAATTGTGATATAAGCGTACCGGTTGGACGTTAAATCCGTTCGGGCTAAATGTCCTCTTGCTGGTGTGAAGGGGCGCTGTGGGGAGAGGGAGGTGTCAGCTCTTGCATCGTCCTCGTCATCCGACAGTAGTTCAAAATTATGAGGTACTTCCCAAAATAGCCCTAGTATTGTTTTAAAAACAGGACGTTAATATAACTCAACTAAACTTAAAAAGTATAAGTAAAGCTCTCTCAATGCAATTAGAATTTTCTTAGATTATGGTAAGTAGGCTTACATTCTAATTATTTAGGGGCACTATATTTGTATCAGCTCTTATAGAGAAAAAGTTGTCGATAGAACATCTGTACTGAAAATTTTAAAAGGCAATCTGATTATTATTCCTAAAATTACGGTCTAAAATTCAGATAATTCTACCTCATCGGATTGGTACCCTAAGTTACATTTTTTTAAAACTCTCATTTTATTTTTTCTGTCTAATATTTCAGTCAAGGCTCCACTGAGAATTCAAAATGATTGCATGCCACGGCTTACAAATTCTGAGCGAGTCCTTCATATGACGGCGTCGACCTTGAGTGAAAAACGCACTAGCAGAACGAGTCATGGTCCAGATAGCGAGTTCTACAAGAATTAACTTTCCACCTTTTTTCCTTTTATCGATAAGTCAATCTGCTTAGACAGTTCAATATGTTAATTATCTGTGTTGTCTTTATTTCGAAACTGAGCTGTAAATTCGTAAATGATATCGCTGGAAACTTCGGTATGCAGTAATGTTTGATTACCACTGAAAACTTAATTTGCAAATTTGCATAAATCTTAATCTCGATATTAGTATAATTTTAGAATTAGAAAGCGAAGTTGTCAAGAAGGTAGGGTTTATTTTCGTGAATCTTGTACGGAAACCAATTTAATGTCAGATAAAAATTTATACTCAGAATTTTTTTCTATCAGAAGCAATGTGTTTACGTTATTTTCAAGTGGCGACTTTTTGCCAATTATTTTCGTTGTTCAAACGCATTTATTAATAATAAAAAATATTTGATAAAGCAAAAAAAAAGTCAGTTCAGATAATTGTGCTAATTTTATTTCTTTTTAAACTTGTGTATTATCTGTATTATCTTAAAATAAGTAAAGTCAATTTTCTTTTGAAAAAAGGTATTTAAGAAAGCATAAGGAAAAAAGGGAAAAAAAGCAGCAAAATATATCTTTAGAAATCTAATGAATTGCTTCTAGAATAAATGACTCATGCAACTATTGTCTTCATTTTAATTATATTTTAATAGGTTTTGAAAATGCTAACTTTTCACAGATATTAAAATAAATCAATAAGATTTATAAATTCAAATTCAATAAAATCTATCTATCTATCTATACACACGCACACACACACACACACACACACACACACACACACACACACACACACACACACACACACACA
>JAPMOQ010010989.1:4150471-4192025 GCA_026543055.1 Argiope trifasciata | reverse complement strand
ACACACACACACACACACACACACACACACACACACACACACACACATACACACACACACACACACACACACACACACACACACACACACACACACACACACATATATATATATATATACACTGAAGTGACAAAAGTCATGGGATAGCAATATGCAAATATACAGATGGCAGTAGTATCATAGCGAAAAAGTATAAATGCGCAATTCGTTTTCCAGAGCTTTCATTTAAGTTCAAGTTATTCATGTGAACAGGTTTTTCTGATTTATGGCGGTACGACGAGAATTAACAGACTTTGAACGTGGAATGTTAGTTGGAGCTAGACGCATGGGTCATTCCAATGCGGATATCGTTAGGGAATTCAACATTCGGAGATCCACAGTATCAAGAGTGTGCCGAGAGTATGAAATTTCAGGCATCACATCCCATCATGGACAGCGCAGTGGGTGACCACCTGCACTTAACGACCGAGACCGCCGACGTCTGTATAGAATGGTCAATGTTAATAGACACGCAACAATTTGTCAAATAACTGCAGGAATCAATGTGGGACGTACGAGGGACGTGTCCGATAGGACTGTGAGGCGAAATTTGTCTTCCTTGGGCTATGACAGCAGAAGACCGACTCGAGTGCCTTTACTGACCGCACGACATCGCCTGCAGCGACTCTCCTGGGCTCGTGAGCATATCGGCTGGTCCCTAGACCAGTGGAAAACCGCGGCGTGGTCAGATGAGTCACGATTTCAGTTGTTACGAGCTGATGGTAGAGTTCGAGTATGGCGCAGACCCCACGAAGCCATGGACTCAAACTGTCAGCAAGGCACTGTTCAAGCTGGTGGTGGCTGCATAATGGTGTGGGCTGTTTTTACATGGCATGGACTCTGTCCTCTGGTGCAACTGAACCGATCATTGACTGGAAATGATTATGTTCAGCTGCTTGCAGATCACTTGCAGCCATTCCTGGACTTCACGTACCCACACAACGATGGGATTTTTATGGATGACAATGCGCCATCTCACCGGGCCAGAACTGTTCGCGATTGGTTTGAAGAACATTCCGGACAATTCCAGCGCATGATCTGGACACCTAGATCACCCGATATGAGTCCCATCGAGCATTTATGGGACATCATCGAAAGGTCCGTTCGTGCCCTAACTCCTGCACCATCCACACTTTCCCAATTATGGACGTCTATACAGACAGCATGGCTCAATATTCCTGCAGAGGACTTCCAACGACTTGTGGACTCTATGACACGACGAGTTGTTGCACTTCGCCGGGCAAAAGTAGGACCGACACGATATTAACAGTCATCCCATGACTTTTGTCACTTAAGTGTATATATATATATAATATACCCACGTCGAATTTAATCAATTCTAAGTTTATGAAGTTCTCTCCATTTTTCATTCATTACACCGTGAAATAAAGTCCCTTATGTAAAAGTGAAGAAAAAAAGATAGATGTAAGTATGGATATATTTTCATCATTGTAATGGAAAATAAATGCAAGCATTTCTTTTATTTACGACTATTAAAGTGTCTGCTATGTTATTGATAAAAGATATCCGAAGAAAAATTTTCATTGTTGTTGTTCACTGAAAGTTAATTCTTAAAAAAATCTTTTGAAATGTGATAATTCAAGAACAAACGATGGAAATGGAAATTAAAATTAAAATTCAAATATTGCCTTTTTTTAAAAAAAAAAAAAAAGTTAATTTTTGTTCCTTGCCATTTTAGGTATTGGGTTGGATGTAAATTTATTGCCCTGACAAAATTAACTGATTAACAATTTTTAATAATGTCTTAGTATTAAATAAAGGTGACTATGCCTATGCATGAAATATATGTAAGCCTCACATCTCCTTCCAAACGACTGGAACGATTTCACCCTTTGCATTCATTTTGCAACGAAAGAATATCGCCAGCGAAGGGGGAAAAAAAAAGGAGCATTAACTTTTTAAGCTGCAGAAGTTAATTACACATTTAGTTTAGAATGAGCTGAATTCTTGCCAGTTTTCTGTAGCAACACACAGCAATTTATTTCAGATGAAATGTTTTAATATAATAATTTTAACTTTTAAGGCGTAAATTTTTTTCCTGTGCTTTTTTACCCCATCAAATGTTAATTATCTTTTTAAAATTTAAAGTAAACGATTTTAAAATACAGTAAAATTCTGATTTGTCCAGTCACTTTTTTATTTCTCTTTCATATTTTTGGAATTTTTTGATTGGTTTAAAGTAATTATTTAATGGTACATAAAAAAATAACTATTATGTTCTTCATATGCAAGCGATTGACTAAGACCCAAGGGCAGTCAATAATAATTGTATAATATATTAAAAAGCTTGTGAATATTATAATAGCTTATACAAGATTAGTTTTATATTGAAAATATTATATATGAAAGTATTTAAGTTCTTAGCAATGCCAAATGTATTTAGTATCGCATAAATATATTTAGATTGCTTTTAAAATGCCTGTATAGATTAATTATGCAATCTGTAATAAGAAACACGAAATCGTATATATCATGCTTTATATATATTTAGAGTGATGCATTGTTATTCATGATATTTAAAAAGTAGATTTTTATATATATTCACTTTTAACAAAAAGCTGATTTTATGATTAAGTGCATAAATTCTGTCAAACTAATAAATGTACATTAATTTTTATAAATGTATATTATTTTTATAAAATGATAACATACTAGCAACCTTGTACTTAGTATATTCTTTTTAATGTAATTACTTTAGGCAAAAAACAATTACAGGGTAATAAAACGCATTAAGAGCATAAAAGTCAATTTGTTTAATTTTTCTTACAAATATTTTTTAAAGTTTTTAATAACCAATTACCTTTTTCTAAAGTTCAATACTATTAAGTAATTTTTAGAAACTCTATATCATATTTATTTACTAAAAACAAAAACATATCCTTTGAAATATAATTAATAAAGAACCTATTTGTGATTCATAAACCTGAAGTCATTTTTTTTTTTCAAATTATTATTCAATACTACCAGTTGTATATTCAGTGCAATTAAAATAGAATAAACAAATAAAACTTTCCGAATTCATTGACTAGTGAACAAGGAGGTGTTTGTTTTTCTTTGATTTAATATCTTTGCATTCATCCAGAATGAAAAAAGAAGAAGCTGAACTTCAACTGGTTTTGATCCAGTTTTTGCATCGTACCATAAACTTGGTATTCAAATAACCTCACTGAACTAGGCGTATCAGCATGCCTGCCCTTATGTTGTACAAAGTTCTGTTCTGACCAGTGTCGAACTGAATCGGTTTCTTTCACGGATAATTTCTGGATGGCTTTAAATATTTTCTGCCTGCCTGAATAAGCACCCTATGTTGTGTCAGATGGGGTCAATGGTTGGAAACGCATAACAAGTTCGTTTTCTTGACCCACCATCCGTGACAATGTAACAACTTCGGAAACTTCCTTTCACTTTTCCTCAAGGATCTACGCATACGCAGATAGATCACTAACTGCAGTGAGCCGCCCTTCAATGCTTAGGTTTAATATAGCAATGAAGAATAGCTTAAATGTATTAAAATTAAAATATACGAGTTTGCAGTTTTTGAATTAAAGTTTAAGTAAAAATAAAATTTCACTTTAATCTTGCTATTCTAAAAAAATCGTATGATTCGCGCGTGTGTGTTTCGAAAATAATAAATAGTATTATCAAAGATAAATTGATTTAGTAAGACATCGATTGTCCAGATTTAATCGATAAACATTATTAGGTTTCGTTTGGCGGTATGTTAAGCTACATTTGGCTATACTACTCTTCACATATGATTAAAATAGTAATCATAGGTAAAATCTAAATTTTTTAACATTGATAAAAATTTTTACACTTTCAAAACAAAACTATCAAAAATAAATACGATAGTTATAATATAATTGACAAATAAGTACTAAACAAAACAACACATGCCAGAAATTTGTAACAGAAATATTCGGATGTCAAAAACTAGTATATTTTTACTAAAAAAAATATTCACATTTTGTAATTAAATGATTTAATACCAGATTAATTAACAGTCAAAACTTTCAAAGAAAATTATCCATCCATCTTCACACGTTTAAATTCTCTTTTTCATATCACTTTTTCTTTTTATAAAATTTCCATCATTGTTTTGCAATATCTATTACATTGTTTACTATTTTTTTGTGTCATTTATCTTTTACAAAATCTATAGTTTTTAAATTTTTACATATTTTTTTGTGTTGATCAGAACGGGCTTTACTTTTCAGTTTTCAATAAGAAAATTTTGATAAATTTTGAACAAGATGGGATATTCAATTCGATGGAATTGAGCTATGGGTTATTAAATACTGTTTTTTATTATAATACCTGGATTAAATTTTAGATAATCAATAATTTTTTTGAAATACCTATTAAATAATTATTTAACGATTCTACAATGTAATTTTTCAATTAGTACTTGAAGAGAAAGTTTTTTTAATTAATTAGATATTAAAATCAAAATAAATTAAATTTATAATATCTACTGAATCAAAATTAAACCTGCTGTTAATAATTTGTCTCTTCGTAAATATTTTTAAATGCATTCTTCTTTGTTCTTTCTACTATTTATTCATTCCGCTATTTATAAATAAATAGCATAAGATAAAAATTTGAGTCAACAATTCTAACAATTTTGAGTATTTGTTTACATCACAATCCTTTATTTCTATAATACTCAAATAAGAACTTCATGCACAATTTGTATTTTGTATAAGATATAAAACATGTAATAATTGTGTTTAATATGCCTCGTCTTTATCTGTTATTTTAATATATATTAACATAAAGCAATTTTAGTTCGCAACTTATCAAATTTAGTTACACAGAGAAAATTATAGGAATAAGTATTTGTTATTTTTCTTTTGATCATCTCTATACAGCCATTTTTCTTTTTTCTTTCATCAGATATGGTAAAGTTTGATTATAGTGGAAAGCAGCTTTCAAACGAAATTGCAATTCCGAAAACATGCAATCAGACAAACATATTATTTCCACCACATCGCCAGACACTTTTATTTTAATTGAAACTATAACAGCAAACTAACGAGCTGATTTTTTTCACCTACAAATGTACTTAATTCCATCAGAGGGAATATAACCTTATTATTATAACACGATAAAGTGGCCCAATCACTGTGATCAATATCAAATCATCGTTTCATTTCTATAAGCGGATTTCGACTCAATTCATTTAAATTGCAAATGGCAATATTCGACATTTGACATATTTCATTGGCTTAGCTGAAGTTCAGCCTGGTGAGTTATTGGAGAGAACCAGATATGACGAAAAAGAACATTTATTGAGCCTACGGTAAATGCCCAACCCTTAACACGTGTGGTAAATATTTAGTTAAGAATTAGAGTTTAAAATTGACGTCAAAATAATGTGTTCCTCGACAGCCAATGCGATAAAGAATCGCGGTGACCACATGTAAAAATTCGAACAAAAATGTTGATTTATTTGGAAGAATAAAGATAAGGGTTTATCTTTTTGTGAATGATTTGTAAACGCCCATTTGTCTGTTGGAGAATTATGGGTGCGGCAGAAGTACCGAGCCATTTAGAAATGGAATAGCACAATAAAACTTCCCAAATAAACGGATGTATTTTCTCATAAAATATTCTTTATTTACCATTTGTGCAGCTGAATGATACGTCCTGCAGTTCTTTACATCCAAATTTAGATTGTATATGCGTGTCACCCCACAATTTCATTCTTATTCAAATTTTTATTGTACTGTCAAAAATTATTAACATATATTTTTAGTTTTAGTTCAATAAAATTTTTTTATTTTAAATATCTTCGAAAAGAATTCATAAAAAAAATATAAAAAAATTGAAAAAATAATTGCAATTATACCTTTATAAAACGCCTTTTATCGCATTAAGACACTTTTTATTATTAAGACATTATTCTTTTATAAAACACATTATACCTTTTATTGCAACTATACCTTTATATGTGAATAGTTGTAATAAATACGAAACAATTTAGGATTGAAAACATTAGCTCTTAATAGAAAAATGAAAGATAATATTGGGAGGCATCGACAGTAACTCAGTAAAAAATTATTTTAATGATATAATGTATATTTATCAACTAAACTATAAAACTTAACTATTTAGTTATAAAACAGTAACAAATATTCCTCAGTAAGTATTATATGAATTAAAATTTTACATAAGTTTTCTATTGATCTAAAAGCCTGAAATTTGCTAAAAAATTTTTAAACTACTGATAAAATATTTTATATGCTGAAAATTTTAATTCCTCCTAAATAGAAAATTTGTAATATTCATTAACAAATTAAAGCCTCCTTTTTATTAAATTCCTGCAAATATCCCCTTAAAATGGGCAAAAAAAAAATGAATGAAATTCGACGTACTTTTTAAATTTTACGACAGTGAAACAAATTTGAGCTTTCACTATTGTAAAAAATCAAAACAGTTTTAGTAATTTGGGGTTAAAATTAAAAATAAGTGGTGATTTTTTTTATTATGGTGAAAGAATAAAGAATTCAGCCATTAAACTGCTTTATCACACATGTTCAAAAATAATTTTTTAATTGAAGAAACTGGCCATAACACTTGAAAACTTTTCTTAGTCGGCTTGCCGGTCTTGTGATAAAGCGTCTTCCTTGTGATTTGAGTGTCCGGGTTTGAATCCTGGTTCGGGCATCGTTATTCTCAATCCTGTGTTCTGTCTATGTGGTGTGTGGAAGAGCCCCACTGAAGAAATGGGTTGTGCAAGCGAGACTGTGCGTGTCATCTTTATATCAGCTAAAATTAACCTACTGGTACTCAGGGTTCCTTACCTTCAGAAAATACTGCACCCCTTTTTTCCCAATCTCTTACACGTCGTACTGGGTTCAATTCAAGGGAAATAAACAAAAACAATTTCTTTTTAATTAGTAAAATTCGCCAGGAAAGAGAATATATATCTTCCTGCATTTCGTATATTAGCAATTTCATTTTCAGAACTTAAGTAAAAGTGATATACAACATATCTGTAAACTGTTCGAGTAGTAAGTTGAACTAAAAATGTAAAAAACAAAAGGACACAACGTGCAACAAAAAAGAAAAAAAAAACCCATTTGCTTGTCTCACGTCCCAGTAATGTCAGGTGTATAATTTGGATTCTCAATTGCGCGATTTGCAGCGGCTTTTAATTAAGTTCTTCGAAGGAAAGTGGCAGGTACTCAAAATTGAATGTAACCATAAGAAATACGAAAGAAACATCAAAGAAAAAGCTTTCGTCGATCATTTGGGTAATGGTCAACCACCAAGCAATTTCCTTCACAGGTTCAATCGGAAGAGACGAAATGAAATATGGGAAGATAGTATTTGTTTACGGCAAAACTCTTCAGTTTCAATACGTTTGACAGAAATTATTTTATACTTCTGTGATTGTAACCTATTCAGTTACTGCTTATTTAATCACTCAACGATCAAAAGAAATACCAATTTATCTCTGAATAGTAGAGATTCTGTTAATATAACGAATAGATCAAATTACCAAATATTTTCCTCTGGCTGAGCAAGGCCAATTCAGCATTTCGTCCGTTTAGTGGGGCGATAAACTGAGAACCAAGCATGCTTGGAACTAAACACTGGGGGTCCGCTTCAGGCTACATATGCCTTGCGCCTCAGGGCCCTCGGTCAAGAAAGCAGACATGAACACTGTAGGCCTTTACCCTACATAGGTTGTCATGCCATTGAGTTTAGTTATTAAAATATTTTCAGTATTTTCAATATTCAATGATGTAAGAGCAATACAAGAAAAAAGTCTCTAACAATTTAAAATAATTTAATAGACAACCAATTACAATATATTACAATTGCAATTGCGCAACAAAAATTCTGTATTATACTTAAATTTTCTGTTTAACATAATTAATTTTCGAAGTTGGTAGGTTTATGCCCTCACTTTCTTGCAGCTCGCATTGTACAGCTGTATTTTGGATTGGCGAGGAGATTTGCACACTGGCATGATTAGAGAGTGTTGCAGTTCGAGGGATTTGGTACATAGTTGATGTAGTAGGCATTATTAGAAAATGTTACAATGTTAAAAATCATTTTTGAATAAATGAATCATATTTTTTAGCGTTTCCATTTTTAGTTCTTTTTTTTTTACTGTTTTACTCATTTTAGCATAATAAACCAACATTTTAATGAATTAAAAACAAACAAAATATTTGATTTGAATAAAAGTTACGATATTCTAAAGGAATACAAATGAGAACAACTTGCACGTTAATATTTGAGATTAGTTGGAAGCAGATATAGGTAGAAATAAGTCTGTAATGTTTAGAAAATAAGTCTGTGTAAATTTAAAGACATTAATCAGGCTAGTCTATGCTAGTAAACTGCGCTCCATGGTGAGAGTTTTCAAGAAAATGACATGAATTTTATCTGTATTTTTAAAGATGATAAAGACAGCCAGAAAACTTACACTAATAACAGAAGAAGGAGAATATTAGAGAAAACATCAATACAATTTTAAACTAAGATTCAATATCAACAAGGAGTCCTAGTAAAAGATTAAAGAAAATTAGAACCTCTAGTCCAAAACATCGAAGCATGATATTTTAGATTTGATTCGTCTTTTATATTGTTTCAAAATTTTTACTTTTGATTATGGCACATAAAAGTAGTTATAAGTAAGTGCACATAAAAAATATTTAATATCATGGAAATAGGCATAAGTATAATTTAGATAAATAAAACAATCATACTTTTTGCTATGAAAGGCATTTAATTTTTATATTTATTAAAATTAGAGGAAAAACTGCAAAATTATAAACTTGAAATCATCGAATTTTTTTTTTAATTTTTAAAATGGTGTAAAAATAGTACTTGTGTATAGTTACTATTAAAACGTTGAAAAAAATTTCATTGTGAGCTTTTACTACTTATTAAATTAGATGGTTCTTGAGCCAATGGCTTGTTTTTAAAATGTCTTGAATGTTTTTCTTTTCTCGTTATGCATCTTATGCCATTAATGTAATAGGCTATAATTTATATGTAGTAACCCAATGTTTCTTTTGTCAGAAATGAAAAGAAAACAAAATGCTTCTGAGTACCTTCAACATTTCATTCTAATAGAAACTTGAAAATGTACTTACCTATTCAACATTTCTGTAAAATTTTTTGAATCCCTCCATGAAAAGTTTATATTTTTTGCAATCAGATTGGCACATATTCCTGCAAGAGTCTTCTCAGTCTAGATATAGTTCGAAATAAAACTGAAAAAAAGAAAAATTAAAATTAAAATTGCAAAATAATTAACAAATGTTTCTGTTAAAAAGACTTTATTTGAAAGTACGGCATAATCATATTGTTTTATTGATAATTAATAAATAAAATGGATATGTATAAATTCAAATAAAATGATAAACAAAATAAATTTAAATAAAATAATGAATCAAACTCAAATAACATGATAAATGAAATAAATATAAATAATTTCAAATAAAATAATGAATGAAATAAATATAAATAATTTCAAATAAAATAATAAATGAAATAAATACAAATAATTTCAAATAAATTAAATTCAAAGGAAATTAAATGCCTATACAGTGACAGCAATACTCATTTATTATAGGAAATTCGTTAATTCAGATTAAAAAAATTAATTTTTTATTTTTACATAATTTTTGTTAATGTCAAAGCAATTTACCATTGTTAGAATATTATGAGCTCCATTTTAAAGCACTTATAATTCAATAAATAATATCAGTTTATAATATTTCGTTCCTCCTGGCATTGAAAAGAAAGATTGTTATACAATTTTTATCTTTTAAAAGATAATTAAATCTGAAAATTTATTTCCTTAAATTAAAATGAATTCCATCCTTAAACAATTTTCTTTTTTATTAATTCTATCGACTTTCAAAGAAAGATACATTACTTAATAAAGCATGTACTTTTGCAAATTATATTTCTTCTTCTAAATACCATATTGAAATTTTAATTTAAGTAGATTATTAATTTTAATTTAAGTAGTTTGCTATCTTAAGCAATTTTCCTAAAAGACTTGTAACTGATAATGACATTGATCTTATGTAATATTGTTAAAAAATAACTACAGGAGTTTGAAATCGCTTAAAGAATCCGATATGGAAGCTACTGAAATGGTGAAAAATATCCATTAAAATTCTGCAAAGATTAATTATACCTCGCTTTGGTGATTCTCATCCTTGAATATTAAAGCTACAAAAATACATCCTACAGGATACACGCAACATCAAAGTTTCTCTCATTAGCTTATTTCACAATCTTAATAGTGCTTTTTATGAAAAATTTCTCAAACGGAATAATAGTATTTGCAAGTCAGTTACTCCATTACGAAGACATTACTATCGTCATTCCTTTTAAGCAGAAAAAATATATACCTTATTCTTTTGTCCCATTTCATTTCGAAGCTTATAAAAAGAATGTAAAGGAAATGTCTCTGTTTCTATCTAATTATTATTCTTTCTCTTAAACAACGCAAGCAAATGCCCGTTCTAGTTTCTAGAAGGAAAAACAATGTTCCTCATGACGAAAAAAATGAACATCAATTCTGGTAATTATAACTCTGAACTAACGGTTCGTGTTTCTTTGGCAACTTTCCGCCGACTCACTTTGAGCAATCAAAGACTAATTTCATGGAAATCGCTTTGAGTTATTATCTTTTATATACGTATAATATATATACATACTAATGGTCAGCACATAGAAAGTCTATCAAAATGATTTACTTATAATCTGTTGAATAAATGGATGAATCAAGAACGAGATAAGTATCAGTTTCTATATTCAGTGTGTAACTGTCTCAAACATTTTTCTGTTTCGAAACTTAATAGCTTAAGATTTTCTAGAGAACAGTAGAAGAATAGGATGGTAGTTATTAAAAAACATCTATGGGAGTTTGTTTCATTCGAATTTTTTTTTTTTATACAAGGAGGATTCTCATGTTTATTTTCAAACTTTTTTTACATAAATTACAGAAACTTTTAAAACTTTTTTACAGGAGGCTTCTTGTGTTTATTTTCAAAGTATAGATATGAGGATAATGTATGTATTTTGGAAATCTTGCTTTAGACTGATTTAATTCAAATTTTGCTAAAAATCAACATTTTTCTTATCCATTCCATCTGCCAGATTTTTTAGTTCAGAGTTATTATTTTCATAGGAAAGTGAGTCTAATTCCAAAAAAAGCTTTTATATATTTATCTCGACTTTTTTATGCACTTAAATAAGGCTTTTTGTGTTTATCTTCTAAGTATGGCTAAAAGAATAAAGTATACATTTGTAATCTTGCTTATGACTGATTGGGCCCAAAATGTGCCGAAGATCTACATTTTTCGTGACCACTTTCTGCTGGACTTTTTATTTTGTTAAACCTAGAGTCATCGTGTTCACAGGAAGGTAGACCTAACACCAAAAATTTGTTATACACTTCTCTAAACTTCTTTATACATTTGCAGCAGACTTCTTTCTTTTATTATATAAGTATGGATAAAAGAATAAAGTATGCATTTTGGTCTATATTGAGGACTAAGTCGTGGGAGTCTAAAGTATGCATATATTTTAGACCCCTACTCCTTCTACCAGATTTTTATCATGTTAAATCTAGAGTTAACATGTTCACAAGAAAGTATGCGTAATTCCAAAAACCTTTTTATGCACTTCTCTTAATTTTTTATGCACTTAAGGAAATTTCTTGTATTTATCTTCAAAGTATGGATAAGGAAATAAAATATACATTTGAAATCTTCTTCGTGACTGATTGGGCCCAAAATTTGCAAAAGATCTGTATTTTTCTTGCTCATTCCATCGACTAGATTTTTTTTATCCTGTTAAACGTAAAAATAAGGTAGATCTAATTCCAAAAATATATATAACTGTAAAAATCTTGAAATTTTAATGAAATTTCAAAAAACACCTCGAATCTTTTGGCATTGCATAATGTCCTCTTCATATAACATAAACTGAAATTATTGTTCCTAGAAATATATTCCCACATCAATAAAGCATTATGAAAATTTTAATCGTAATAATAGAATGCACGTTCCTTGTTTTATTAACAGCACAGAAAATATATGGAGTTTCATTTTAAAAATTAGAAATAATCAAATGAAAGTAATAATTATTCAGAAAAGCTAAGCTCCGGGATCAGAGTTTTAACATTTTCCTTAAAAATAGTCATCGGCTTTAAAAAATATTAACGCAAGAAAGTTTTTGCGATATTTAATTTCAAAATTAAAAAGCTGAAGCTTTTATTTCTAGGGTATTTTACTTCGGTTTCTCGACGTAAGTGTCCTTAAAAGAAAGGAAATTAATTTATAAAATTATTTTATAAAAATAGTGACTTCCAAGATGGATACACAGTTTTACTGAAAATAAAAGGAAATTGTAACAATTATTATTCATCCAGGTAATTAATGTCAACTAATTACTATAACAGACTTCATGCTATTCTTCCCAAAAAGATATACTAATCACTTTCGGACTTTTTTTCGAAGTGCGTAATAATTCTATAATTTGACAGTAATGAATCAAATCTGAAAGTAGAGTTTTTCATCAGGGTGAAATATAATTAATTGATACTGTTTAAGTTGTTCAAAGGACTTTATAATCGTGTTTAAAATTCATTTATCTTTTTAAAATAAACTTAGCTCTAATACGAAGCATTTATGAATTGTTTGGGCGAGTTCATAGTAGAAAAGTTGTGAAATATTATTTGAAAAAATGAGTAACAAGACTGTATCCTAGGTTTGCGATGAGAAAATCTTAAATTTTTTTCATATTCCTGTCTTTCGTTCTGTATTCTTGTAACGATGAAGGCGTATATTAATGCAACAGTGCTGTGTAAGATAAACGCTATCGGGTGTTTCATAAAACTATTGCGCTGTGCAAATACAACTGAATATCCGTCTAGAATACTAAAAACATTTTCTGAATAGAAAAGTATTTTTACTTATGAATTTGATCGACAAGAAAATTCTCTCCAGTGGATTTTAAAAATTGATTAATTTATACCAATGAGATATTTTCAGAGTAAAGGAAGTCAATTGCATCGAACATTTATCTAAAAACCAATTTTTTTTGTTTTTCGCCATTTTATAATTATATAATCTTTCTTATTCAACCACATAACTACAAGGGATAAACTATATTTTTTTATCCAATTAATTTTTTCGCAACCAGAACCTACATTATCAAATAGGGAAAGTCCTTTCGATAAACCTTATTTGCATGACCTCAGGGCGTTGAATTTTTTTCTTGTGGTATTTTAAAGGGTTTTTTTTTTTTTTGCTTTTATTTAGCTTACAACGGTGGTGTTCTAAAATGTATTTACGTTAAAATAATGAATCGTTTAATTCTTAGAATATTATTTGAACTGCAGTAAAAGCACTTTATTCGCGGGGTATATGCTCCATAAATATGCCGCGAATTCTGAAACCGTGAATACGGAATGGTCATTTATATGGGATTATAGGGGATACGCTCCTAGGTGACAAAATAAAAAAAATCAATTGAATCCAGTTTTTGAGCATTTTGATTGGTTGTCTTAAGGCTTGGGCAATGGTTTGAAGAATTTTGTCATTTTCTCTTGCTTGGCAGTTTTTACAAAACTCCTTTCATTCAGACTGATACGCAGCAGTCGCATTAGCAATTTGCCTCTTAAAAATAAGACTTCGTTCCATAGACGTTCATAAGGAAATCGCAAATTTCGATTCGCAAATAAAGAAATCGCTCATTTGCCATTCACTAAGATTTTTCAAATGAAATGTCACGTTTCCAGTGCTTGTTGAAGCCTCTTCTTCAGTGGGCTGTGAATTAAACATTTCCTCCAAGTAGGTTTCAGCCAGATCTTCATCTTGCGATTCAAGCAATTCCTGAATGTCACTTGATTCTATCTGTTCGAACCCATCTCGTCCTATTCCATTCACGATTTCGGCTATGTTTGCATTTAACAACATACTTTAGGCAAAGTTGTAATGAGATCTTTTTTACTTTTTTTATTAGTCCATTTGACGGCATTTACAAAGGATATTGAGTTGGAATCCTTTTATTATGATGTATGTACTTATTAGATCCGCGAATCAAGAAATTTTGAGCCGCGAATATAGAAATTGGGTCGCATTTTTTTAACCGCGAATAGTGAAAATACGAATGAAGGAAGCGCGAATAAGGAGCTTTTACTGTATTTCATGAGTAATTATAATTATCTTTCTCATAATTTGTATTGTGCTATTTTATAATTCTAAGTATGCAGCACGCTTCATTAAAAATATATGATTTGGATTTTTTTTTTTTTTTTTAAATTCGATACCTTAAAAAAATGATTAAAAAAGTTATTTAAACCAATGCTCATGAAGTCGCAATTAAACTTTTTTTTCAATATTATGCTTTATTAAAAATATATATAAGATTTTGTTTTTTAAATAATATTTAGAAATATTTTTTGAACGAGATGTTTAAGTCAATACTCGTCAAACCACAGTTAATTTATTTCCCATTCTACCGAAATTGGTTGCTTAAAACTGATTATGTAAAGAATCAATGTAAATCAATAAAAAATAAAACAAAATAAACTAGTTTGGAGCCTGAAGGAGGAGAATAAAGCTCCATGGCCTTCCATTACTTTAAGAGCCTTTAAAGGGATTAACCCGATACTCTGTCCACTCTATGTAATCTTAACAAATAATAATAATATACGCGCGAGTGCCTGTTTGTGTGTTTGTCAACTGCGATGCAGATAATCGATCTTGAGCTTTCTAAATATGGTGCTATATTTTTTAAAGTAAGAATGCGTGTTTAAGACTTTAAAAAAAAAAATTAGAAATTTAGTAAATCGAAAATAAAACAGATTTTTTCCATTCTCCCTTTGCTTGCATCTGAGTCCGCATGAAGATTTGTACCCCAATTAAAAAGCTTCTTAAAATTCTTCTTATTAGTTCACACTCTCCTTATGTATATTTATTTATGTATCTTTCAAACAATTTTCAATCGTCAATGACATTTGATGTTAATACGGTTTTTTCAAATATTAATTCATATATTTAATTATTTAATTAATTTTAATACTTTAAATAGAGTTTTAGCAGTTTGTAATTAAAATTGAAATGAGCTCAATCGGTAAAATGGAAGAATTTCCGTATTTTTCACGTGAAGATAAAGAATACGAGTTCAATTCTTGCAAAAAAGAATTTTTTTATGCATAATAATTTTTTTGACAATTATTAATAAAGAGTTACTGAAATAAAAAATTTCTTTGCCCTAAATAGAAACTGAATATATATATATATATATATATATATATATATATATATATATTGCTTGTTTCTTTTGATAATATCGAAAAATATTGCATGAAAATTATCTTTACCCCAATTTAAAAACTTGTTAAAAAGTAGTTTTTTTAACTATGCTTATTTAGAAGAGCAATTTTCTCCTTTAATTAAAATATTATGTTATATTTTTACAATACATTTCATTGTTGTAAAATCAGTCACTAATATACTTCTAACATAATGTTGCGGCGTTTTATTATTTTCAAAAATTGTATTTATAGCGTTCCAAATAATTAAGCCAAACAGCTTTCGTTCATATGTATAAAACATCAACAACCGAAGAAAAAGAATGCTTTCAAAATATAATTTGTAAGAGTTCTATTCAAACTTGTACTACTATATTATATTTTCAAAGGATTGCCTCTCTTAGGGGAAAACATCCATTTGTGATAATAACTTCTTTAAAAAAAACACATTGCTACTCACACTAGAGGTAATTACATTTGCTTCAAGCTTTTTTTCCCCCTTTGCCCTTTCCTTTCAGATAGCTTAAGCCGAAATGATAACAACTTCTTAATGTTCTCTTTTGTCTGTCAAATGTGTTCGGTGATTAAAATCTTCTGTCCAAAGTGTTAGTGTTTTAATCAAGGGGTAAGCCTTTTCCCTTCCATTCAGGGAGGAAAACGACTTAAAAAAAAGCGCGGCAATACGCGTTCATTCAAGAACTTCAGCGCTCTAATTGGAGAGCGCTTTTCTTGGTCGTACCTTCAGGGCATATCGAACGCGATGTGTGTTCCTTCGGATTCTTTGAAAAGAAACCGTCACCTTTATCTTTAAAATTTAAATACTGTGTTTATAGGTGGTTTTTTTTCTTTCCCTCCATCTTTTCTTCCTGTCTTTTCTTTTGGTCAGACAAATGCCGACAAAAAATATTAAAATCAGTTCTTAAGCACCACTTAAAATCAGTATTTATTCAATGTGTATTCCTATAATTCACTTCTCTAAAGATAATTTCGGCTATTATTAAATATTTAAGTCACTTGAAAATTTAACATCAAAAATTGATTAAAAAAAAACTTTTTTATAAATAAGATTATTTTCATATCTTTTCTCAGATAAAATATGTGTTTTAGAGATTTTCAATGACAGTTCTTTAATCCTATTCAAGATGATATGTAGCTTTTGTGTATTTTGTCAATGTTTATAGCTAAATGATAGGTTCTTGAACACTTTAATGAGCATAAGTTTGATCATTAATGTACTTTTTAAAGTTTAAATTTCTCACATAGATCAAATTTTCCTAGAATATAATAATGATGCTGCAAATAACAGGGTCACAAAATGTCTTGCTTTTAAGAACTATTTAAAAAATATAGATGTGTTGCTTATCTCACTTGGATTGAACACCATTTCTAACCAAGACAAGAGATCGTGGAAAGAGAGGTGTTGAAGCTTCTGAGAGTAAAAGCACCTGAATAACTGAGGGAAGAATTCTGACTTATAGCTCAAATGAAGATGGCAATCATGCACTTGGTCGCACAACTCTTTTTCATAGAGGGGTTTTCTCACACACCTCACAGACAAAACAATAATCATGTTAGAACCAAGACTTAAATTTGGGAAGCCCCGATCGCGGGGAAAACGCACTACATCTATTCCTGTACGCCAACAAAAACATATCTTCTTGATGCCAATAAAAGTTAATGTTAAATTTTCTCATAAAACATATTTTGTTAAAAAATTAACCTTAAAAACGGAATTAATTGGATTTTGTGCATAAATCAACCTAACTTGATTTATGTAAAATAGTTAACATATATTTATTTGATGAATATAAATATTCTTCAGAAAATCACTACTGATGAATTTTAATTTTTAATTGAAATTCATCAATTTTTGATTAATTAATTTTTATTAATCCTCAAAATTGACTATGACTAGAAATTTAATAAGATAGCATAAACAGAGAAGAAAATACAGCTTAAAGGAGGAATAATATTGCAGGTTTTCATGTGAACGAAATCACATGGTGATAGGCATATCCATCAAAGGAATTGCTAATTTAACATTTACGAATGGATTTTGAAGCCTCGCAAGGTGCCATCCCACATTTCCGCCAGCAGATTTTTCCTGTAAGATTAGATAAGAAAATGCACGGTATATGCAAGAGATGTTTAATTACACTCGATCTATCATCCTAGTATGTTGACGGTAATTATAATGCTTCCATGTTCATCAAGTTAATCAATAGTTATTTGATATAACCGACCAGCTTACTTCAACTTCAAAGCATACTTAGGTTATTAATATTGAGCGAAACTGCCTCTCAAATACCAAATTCTAGATTTCGGGTGGCCCATTTTAATAATCTTTTTTAAGATTAGATGAAAGAAGGGGAAAATGCCATGAAAATATATATTTCAAATTTTTACAAGATAAACTCTTAGTTCATCTTTTGGGGAAATGACCGATCAGTAGTTATTAAAATATAATCAACTATAATGCTCTGTTGGTGAGATGAATGGGAGTTCCGATTGAAAGAAACTCAGCCTGCATTTTTTATTCTTATTAAAAAAAAAAGAGGAATAATACGTTAACACTTAAATCAAACGATTCTTCACAGCCGGCCTCATAGCATAGAAGTAGTGCGTCTTCCCCGTGATCTGGGCATCCCGATTCGGGCATGGTTCCTTTCCTGTGTTCTTTCAGTGAGGTGTAAGCGGATCTAAACCATGAAGTTGCTGCCTCGTAATTTTGGCCCTAGTTTTCACTATTGAAAAAACAAGAGGCACTCACTTGACAAATAACTATCAGTAGTGCCATAATAAAGTCGTTGTAAAGTGCCATATGTTACAATATTCTTCATTGCCAAATAGTAACAATTAATGTATCCTCGAACAATCAACGATACTGATAATGTGGCTGTTGTTTTTTCTTCGAACAAATGTGAGCGGTAATTAGAAAATTTAATTATAAAAAGCATAAGGAACAGCAATGCATTTCAATTATAACTAGGGAAATAAATGTTCAAAGGATATACCAGTTTTTGGAAGAATTTCTCTTACAACCGGAATATTTCTAGTAACAATATTAGTACATCTCAATGAATTTAAATTTAATTTAGACTTTTGAAATATCGTCAAATGGCAACATTCAAATATCAACAAACCATCATATGAATTTCAGACTGTTTCATTCGTTGAATATTTTACAGAGACATTAAATCTAACGTTCAACTAATTAATGGAGCAGCAAAATACTATTAGTAATATTCTAGAGATGTTCCGCCATCTCACCAAAAAGTTTATTCAGTCAGCGGAAAGAAGATATAAACGAAATAAAGAAATAGATTTAAAATAAAAAAGTTGAATCAAACGCAAAATAAGCTTAACCATCTTGAGATAAGAAATCGAGATAAGGTTTCAGATTCATCAACCATCTCTTGACAAGCATATCAAAATCGTACCAATCATCCAAAAACTCGTCGGAAAATTTCTATTCTGGGTGGATGCCAGAAATTGAAACAAATGACTTTTAGAAACTGCAAAAAAAATTATTGACAAATCGCCTCAAAATATTTCCATTTCGGCGACCATGCATTAATTTTAAGTCTAGCTATAGCGTTGTGACTTCACTATTGGAAATTGACATTCATATTTTCTAAAACAATTACCTTATAAAAAATTATCTTTGCATTAAGTGTCAAAGAACTATTTTTTTTAATGACATCAATTTCATTTCTTTACAATTTGCTCTTAAAAATAAATCATATTTTTAACTCTACTCAATAAAAAATACGAAAAAAATATTTTAATGCTATAAAAGAATTCAAATTATACATCAAAACATTAAATTGATTGGCTTTAGCAATAATTATCTCAATAGAAGGATTTTCATTTCCGTTTTTATTTTGTAATATTTATAAATTTTTAATTTGCAGCATTATTTTGCTGACTGAATTCATGCTTCTCAGTCATATCAATGATAAATTAGTCATTTAACAACTTTTAAAGTCGATAAACTGGACGAATGAAGTTGCCAAAAGCGGCGGATATAAGATTGCAACAAAATGTAAAAAAACTAAACGAGAACAATCAAAGTATTTCTTTACCTGCTCTTCTCTATGTACGCCATGCTAGAATTACGCAAGCATTCACATTTCAGTTGCTTCCTCTTAAAATTACCTCCATTTTTATAAAAGAAATGTCTATTTCAGCTGCAAGTTTTACTCGTTTCTTTACAGCTTTCACGCGCCGTTTCCAAATGAAGCAGCTGCCGCTTGTAGTTCATTGCTATCACGTACCGAAACAGTTAACCGTCGTAGACAAGCAAGAATGCGTAAAGCTCACAATAATAAAGGATCTCCAGTTCAATTTCTCACCATCACTCATTGAACCGCAAAATCCAGAATTCAAAGACTATATTTAGGCTCGTGTTCGTCTTTGCGCCATTGTTTCAAAAAGTACAAGCAAACAATAGTTTCTAAGTATATCACTGGTGTTTCATTCGGTAGAAAACGCTCGAGAAGACAGAGCTTGTTCCGATGATACTCGTATTGACTCTTTGAACTTTTGAGTTATTCGTATTGTGATCTGTACACTGATATCGATTTCAGGTAATGAACTGAATTTTGCAATGAAAAAGAAACAAGCTTTGCACATAAAGATATGTGAAATAAATCTGGATTATCAGGTTTATTAGCCTTCAGCCGAAGTTGTAAAAAAAGTTAAAATTTATCAACTTCTATAATGCAATTTTACAAAAAAAAATTAAGGAAACACTTTTATAGATTTTATTTAATTCAGAAAAATAATTATATTAATTTTTTGTTCTAATTTTTGATTATTTTTATATGCATATAAAACATATTTTAGCAGTTGCGTGATAAAATAGAAAAGTTTAGTTTAGTAATATTAACGTCCCGTTTTGAAGCAACACTAAGGCTATTTTGAAACGGACCTCGTATTTTAGAACCAAGGTCAGATAATGAGGATGGAACCTGGGCTGGTATTTCCCTCGCCAAAATTCCACACCAGCGGGAGGACGTTTGGCCCAGACGGATTTAACGTGCCCCAGATCCGCACACACGGTGTTTCTTCGATGGAATTGGGCCTCGAACCTGCAAACCTCCGGCCCATAGAAGAGAGTTTTAACTTTCAGAGGCATAATATATACAGACAAAAAGAGCAAAGCAATACTTCCGTCTACATCAGGGTACAAAAGAAGAAAAAAAAGCGAAATAGCCAAAGAAACCGAAAATTTCCTCTCTGTTATTTTATAATGAGATTTTAATTGAGATTACCTTCTTTTTTTGAGAGAGTTTTCTTTAATCAAATTTTTCCCATTTAATTTCGAAGAAGTAAGAGACATTTGTTGAAAAAAATCAACTTTTTATGTTCAGAGCTTATCTCTCTTGAGAATACTTCTGAAGTCGTGTGCTCTGTACAACTTTAAAATTATTATAACTATGATATTGATATACTAAAATAATTATTTCATTACATCAATGCCACAATTAAAAATAATTACTTCATTATATCAATATTTCATCAGCAGTCTTGCTTTAAATTACTGACCCATTATCGATAAGTCCATGAGAGTTGTATATTACTGAAATATGTGTTTGTATCATCAATTTGTTTATATATATTACTGATACATGCGTTGACATCCTCGATTTCTGTTGTAAAGTCATAGATATCTGTTTGCGCTATCTACTAACGATATTTCCTGCAATTACATCCAAAATATTATATCGTTAGATTTAATATAATTACGAATACATGATTGTATCATAAAATTTCCTATGATTACATATAATTCTTTTCTGTGTTGGTTGTCTGAATGTAGTTATGAAAATACATGCATTTCATCAAATAATCTGAATTAGTTAAAAAACGGCCTCACCGAAGTATTCTCAAATTATTAAGAAGTATTTAATTTATCCATTTTATATAAATGTCGTTGTTTTTCAAGTTTCGAAAACAGCTTTTTAATTTAGAGATTTACAGTTCTTTTATTTAAAGCTTTGCCTCTTTTCAATTTTTTCTAGATCTTTTAGTCTGGAGGTAACAATCTTATTTATTTAATTTTATCAGAATATTATCATACCATGCGTCTTGGCGCATCTTCGCCAATTCTGGCTCTTAAGCCGTAGCCGTAAAAATTCAATCATCAAATAACACTTATTCTCGCATCTATAGTACGAGGACCGCTAAGTTGATTTTAATAAAATCAACTTAGCTGACGTATGGATATCAACTTTAAAGCAAACGAATTTGAAAAATGGAACTGGATGACAAAGTGAAGAAATAAGAAAGGCAGTTTTCGCAGCGATTTGTTTTAGTTTTATTCGTGAGCAAATATTTCAATCACCTCAGGGCTCGACTGAGTCCTATTGAGGCCCGGGGCAAAAACTTCTCCTCCCCTCTCTGCTTCTCTACTTGAAGTAATGAGGAACCGAACTTTATGGAGGTACTTAACTTTTTCGCCTCATTATAAATGTAAAACAATAAAATTTAAAATCTAAAATAGCTGTAAAGTTAAAGAAGGAGGCGTAAAATCTACTTTCTGTTCGATTGGGGGAGGCTCTGATGTGGGGGGCCAGGGCAACTGCCCCGTTTGCCTCTGCCTTAGTCAGACTCTAAATCTCTCTAAGTCTTTTTGGTATATTTCTACTTCTTTTTTCTAAATTAAATTATTTCTTAAGAGCCAGTGTTTCTTGCACCCCTGGAGCCAAAACCATTTGTATTCTTTTCTTTTTCTCTAACTATATTATTTTTGGATGATATATTTATTACATTTTCGAAAGTATCCCAAAGAACAAGGCTGTTATTACAGATTTTGAGATGTTATGAGTATCAATCAAGCATCGGCAAAGGATTTAATGATGGCCCCTTTGCCATCCAATTTCTTTCAATTAACCACGTGCACTTTTATATTTTTCTATTCATCAAACCCACTCATAGACGGTGAGAAAACCGTTTTTAATTTCAAAGCGACGCTCGAGCAGACTTTTTCTTGACGCTGAAAGATGATTAATTGATCTAACAAAAGAAGGTAATAATACTCTCGAAATAAATGTTGCAGGCAGAAATATTTTGTTAACTGTTCAAGAGTATATTACTTCTCTTATAAGCTAACATAATTACTAGATAACGCGTAGGATTATTTTAAGACGTCATTCTTGAAAAGCTTTTTAAAAAGAATCTCAGCTAATGCGTCAACTGAATATTTGTACAAGTTTATAATTTTGTTTTAGTTCGTCTTCTTTAGTGACAAGTGCAGCAAACTGCTTAAGTACAGCTAAAAGAACTTCTGAAAAAAGGAACAATTTTTAGAAGTCTATAGCACTGTTGTCATGAGTACATTTTGCCAACTCATCAGTCAACATTTCCCTTATATTTCGAAACTGTTTTTAAAATAAAACGATTCAGCTATCCGATTTAAAGGATATTTGGAGTTCATAAATGCATTACAATCCAGAAATATATTCATATCACCATTCTTGAGAAGTCTTTCAAAAAAGAATACCAGCTAATGCGTCTACTGCGTATTTACACAAGTTTTTAATTTTGTTTTAGTTTCTACCTTGTCCTCTTTAGAGATAAGTACAGCAAAATGTTTAAGTACAGCTAAAAGGATCTCCAAAAAACATTTTCAGATTTCCATGATATTATTTTGCCAACACATTAATAAACATTTTGTTTATATTTCGTAGTTGTTTTTAAAATAAAGCAATTCATGTATCTTATTATTGGGGTATTTTGAGTTCATAGCTGCATAACAATCAAGAATTGCCAGGCATCAAGTGTAATTCATCCAATTTTTATACACACAACACATATTAAAAAAAACAAGAATATAATTGAATACTTTAACTTAAAAGTAGAAAAAAATAGTGTAGTTTTAGTTATAAACAGAAAATAAAACAGAAGATGCTAAATTGATATTAATAATTTTCCCTAATTATATATGTATGAAAACAATATATGTTTATTTTAATTATAAATTTCTCATAAAAATTAATTTATTAAATTTAAAATTAATTAAAAAAATTTCTCATTAATTTATAAATTATAAATTAATTATTTTAATTATTATTTTATTATAGTGACTACTGAAATTTCACGTCATGCTACGCGAATTGGCCTCATACAAATCACTCTAACAAGTTTTGCCAACAATTTTATCGTTAATCCCAAATTTTCCTTGTTATCTAATAAATTAAGGAAGATAATTTCTTTTTAATAATTCATTTACCCCCATATATCACTTAAATCGAATAATCGAGCGATTTTTGATTACAATAAATTGAGTAAATTTATTTATAATTTACTCAATTTTTAGTTACAATAAATGTGAATGATTTCATTTGATTTTAAAATATTACATACCCGATAACTTGCACGAGCACAACGGCTCAGAAATTAATTTAATATATATTTAATATTAATTTACAAATAATTTGGCTAAAGCAAAATTTTTTCAATGTAAAAAATGATGTAACTTCTTCCTCTGAGATATCTGGCAATTATTTCCAATTTTTTAGATTTGGAAATAATTGCCAGATATAAAACGCTTTTTAAATATTTTCACATATTGTTTGATTTTTTTATCATACATTTTTACTCAACAGAAGCTGGGCGAAAAATTAATGATTGTTCATAGACTCATTAAGAATTTTTTTACCCTATATGATTAAAAAAAATGGCAAAAAAACCCATCTGCTAAGTTATTAAGATACCGAAAAGATACTAATAACAGCGTAATTTGCCTCTTATCTGATTCCTTTCCGTATATTACAAGCTTCGAATTTCAGCATTTAAAATGAATGAATATTAATGTTTGACATGTTGAGTTTCGTGTTTCAAAAATGCACACACAAAGAAAAAAAAATTCATCCTTTCATGAATATGTCAAACTTTGATCTTTGAATGATCGTTTATGCTCTTAACTGAGAAGCAAATACCTAGGAGCAAGGTCAGTTTTAGACTAGACTGTCAGACGCTAGTAACGTGGGCGAAGTTTTTGAGTAAAAAAATTATTATCTTTTCAGATAATAGTGACCTAGTTTCTTGACGCACTTTTTAATTTACAGCGAAAGAATGATGCTTAGTCTGATGTATAGATGGTTGGAGGTGAGATGGTCAAAATAAATCAACTGTTTCTCAATCATGATCCGGTATTAGTTGACGTTATTGAAAAATGTATATGTAATATTCAGAAAATCTACTTTTTACAAATTGCAGATTTTTGCCGAATTAATCTGGTGATTTGATTGCAAATCTGCCTACATTGATATTTATTTCAGTGCTTAAGAAAAGTGAAAATAATTTCAACAGATAAAAATAAAGTAAAAACAATAGTTTCAATCCAAAGCAATCTCATTACTCCTAATTAAAATTCGTTTTTTTTTTAAATAATATCTTCAGCAAGATATTTTCAGTTTTTAAATATTAGTTTTAAATTCACAGACTTGAATATTATAAATGGCGTGTATATATGATGGACAAGATTTAAAAAAACTATATTTTCGAAACTACTGCACATATTACAATAAATAATAAGTGTAGAGAAATATACTAATAATTTTTCAGTCATAAATGTGGATCCCTTGTTACATTAATATACGTCCAATCTGTAATCCTTCCGCGTGGATTTGATGTAAACCCCCCCCCCCCCCCCCACACACTTATCGGAACTTAAGAAAAGCATTTGTGCACCATACAGAAGCATTGGCAGAGGGATGTTACAAAATGCTTGGTACGGATTGGATTACAAATTGGACGAATACCGTGTAACAAAAGAGTCACATATCGAACATTTGTAACTAAAAGAAACTTGATATATTTCTCTTTAAATTCAATTATCAATTATTGTAATAATGCTGTAGTTCCCAAAATATGATTTTTTAAAATCATATCAAGTCTATCATTTTGTACTCACCCTGTATATTAAGTACATCAAATTAAATATCAGATTTTTCTAACAAAATATCAGCCGCATCGTTCAAACGCTTAAAATCGTTTATTACTTCCTTAACCAACTTTATCTGGATCGTATGAACTTTTTGATTGCAATTTTGAACTTGGATCTTTGAACTATCGTATGTAATTTCTGAAAGGTTATTTGAAGTAACCGAGATGCAAAGCAATTTTCTAGGAAAGTAAGACTTCATGCGATTCTTAGAAGAACCACAAAAACCTTGAGGGGGGAATAAAATAAAGGAAAAGAGCAGTAACCGCAATTGATTTGTCACCTTGAGGGATTTAAATAAAAGTTTTGATTACCTTTTTATTGTCAGAAATATAATAAAAAATTTATTGAGAATTGTAAATTCTTATTTTCAGATCCATATGTCTATTAGAACATGGATTAATTCAGTGTAATAAGTTCATTTGTAATAAAAACATGGATGAATTGCGTCATGCAAAAATTGTAAATAGAAACGTGAAGCGTAACAAACAAAATGCAATTCTCTGTAAGACATAGACCTTCGAATGCAGAATATTAATTTGGAATCATAATTAATTCTTGTAAAATAATGCTCATTAAGACAACATTTATCAAAATTTTAATCAGATTTTTTTATTAAGTGAAATATTCTCGTAATTTTGATGTTTTTATTCAATAATTTTAAAGCGTATTATTTCTCAAAAACTTTTTTTTAAGTTTAAGAATCAAAAGTTAACTTCAGTTTTACTTGTTTCATCTTATAGCAATTTTTTGTTTTTTTTTTGTTTTTTGTTTTCAATCAATTTATGCACAATTTGTAATAATTTTATGCACATATTAATTTTATTTATATATAATTAAATAATTTATTTATATATAATATAATTAAATTAATATTAATTATATTAATTTTATGCACAATTTGTAAGAATGTTTAATGCTTTTTATAGGTGTGATAAAATTCTAACTAAATTTTTTTCGCTAATATTATATATATTATATAATGATATATAATATATACTATGTTATATCATGTTACATGGCATATGCATACGATGTTATATAATGTTATGTAATGCTACATAATAAAACATCGATCACCCGAACCATAGTTATCAGGATTACTTTTTTTTTGGTGGAAAGAGAGGGGGGGGGGGCTAGAGTTTTTAGCAAACAAAATCTTCCTAGATAAAAGCTATTAAAGATAGCAAACATTCGATAAGTTTAATGAGCGATACTTTAATGCAGTGTATGTGAAATGCAAGCAACATTATTTTTTTAATTAATATATTAATAGTAAAATTATTAATGATCTATATGTTAAAATTTTCGCTTTTATTTTAATAAATGAACTATTTCTTACAATTATATATTTCTTGGATATCTGATTATCCTGATTAATCTAATCTAAATTATTTAGGCTAACTTGAATTTAAATGCTTCTTATGGATAACTTCAAAGTAGATTTGATACTTTCCTTCTAATTGACATATTTTAAGCTGGCATATTTTTGATAAATAATGTGATGTAAAAATCTTTTCGCAGAAAATACAACGATTAATGCAACTAAGCCTAAAACATGATCATGCACCTTTTTTGATAAGAGGTTCAAAATCTAAGACTATTTAATAATCATAATAATTTAATTAAAAGCTGAAATATTTCTTAAACCAGCAAAATGAGACTTATGGCAAAACGTTATGTACAGATTTCGTACATAACCGAAGTAATTAAATTACGAAATTGACTGAAAAGATAAGGTTCAAAAATTAAAATAACAAAAAGAAAAAAATTCGATTTGAAACAAAAAAAAAAATGCACGAATTAAACGGCCAAGATAGAAAAAAATAGTAGCCTTCACGACCGAAATGTTGATAACAATAAAAATCAATACCCAAATTTTATTATGTTTTAAATATGTTCCACTAAACCATTTGGGAATTTTTATATTATATCAAACTCCCATTATTCATTAAACTTTTCTCAAAACCCAAAAATCCGGAATTACATTTGAATTTTCAATATTTTATCATCTATTGTATTCAAAATAAGTCTCATTTCATTCTCAAAAAGTTTGCGAAAGAAACTTGGTCTGGGTGGTTCCAGTGATTATAGTATCAGAAGGCAAACCCAGTGGGCTTACATTTAACCATCATCTAAGACAACACTAATAACCCTTCTTTCCAACCCAGGAGCCAAGGTGAAAGAGGTTAACATTTCCTTTCCTATACTAGTAAGCTTTCATTTTGTACCCGGAACGAAGGTCTCAATATAAATTTCAAAAAGATCTCTCACCCTTGCCAGGCAAGCATGATTCTCTTATCATACTGGATCAAAATAAATAATGAGTAGCAGGATGGCAACAACTGAACACCTGATGCACGCGGTGCTTCAATCAGAGAGCACTATTGCAAAGGTAAATGCATACCTTGAACACTTGATTGGAGAAATGAAGTCGCATTTTCTTTATCTTCTTTTCCAGTTCTGGTTTTTCTTGTTCTCTGAGATTGCTATTAATGATTTATTAATGCGGCGACCTTTACACTACATAAAATAGTTGGAATATGATGGCAACGTTGGTGGGGTCTGTAGCCCGAGGAATCAATTCCTTCTATATAGATCTCTTGGATATTTTTGTTGTCCTGGTAGCACTGTGGCGTTAAATGAGGGAGCATATTTAAGTGCACAATTTTCCCGTCAACTTGATGGACAACTTGTAAACTGCTGGGGTGATTCTGCATTTTTTTTTTCTTATTTTTTTCTGTGTGAAGAGGGCTGACTGATAGTTAAGAATGGAAATGAATGCTTTCCCTTTACTGGTCTCGATAAATGCTTTCTTAAAGTTGTTTTGATGAACTGTAAGTTGTACTGAAGAGAAGGTTAAAACATGTTACTTTGTTCTGCCAGCAAATGAAAATCATTCATGAATATGTAATTTTCGATGAACTGTAAAAGCGAATACTTCACTTTCCGCAGCGTCTATGTATAGGGAGCAATTCATACAAAGAGCTCTAGCCAACGACATCTTAGGTTGGACTACAAAGAGTGTTCTTGTGCTAGTGGCCAAACACACATTTGGTCGTTAATACGAAAACTACTTTGTTAAATGTTAATATGATCACGAGAACTGTTTGATTAAATGCTAGCATGACCAACTTGAGGAATTTAAGGCGATATCTTCAGCTTATTATCCTCCTTTAATAATATCTATCAAATATCCTGAAAGATGGATATGCGGATCAAAGATTATTAATTTTTAAACAAGTAGAACTCAGACACGGAATGTGCCACTAAAAGAGTATGATCACTTTCAAATAAGTCTTTTCGATTTCTTACTCTTTTATTTACTACTATAGTTTAAAATACCTCTTAAATCTTCCTGATATGAACATAAAATGGCTATATTTTAGAAAAGTATTTGAAAGAACACAAAGAATTTTTTTTCAATAAAAAGCAGTAGATATAATCTAAAAATAACATTACAAATCTTTTATAATTAATTAAAAAGTTTTCTTCTTCCTGCGTTTAATTTATACCAAAACTTAATTAATGGTTCAAAAATAAATTTGGAAAATTGATTGTAAATTAAATCCGTATATAAGCAGTTAAAATAATAAATAAATAAGAAGAATCCGAGGTTTTAACGATTATATTTTCTAACAGAAACATTAAATGACCATCGTCTGTAAAAAAATGAATTTCTGAAAATAAAAAGCAAACAGATAAAGATACTTTTTAGGGGAAAGGAATAACCTATTCCTTTATAATAAAAAGAAAATCCATAATTAAAATTGAATTTTCTTGAAGGCACTGGTAAAGCATATGTTTTCTGGTAAATCTTCAAACAAAATCTAAGATTTTTCATTTGACAAACAAAACTCAGTTATAATTTCAAATTTATTTTAAATTAATAAACTGAGTTGGTACAGAATTAATTGATTAATAATTAAGTTAGTATGTAAAATTAATTTTTAAATGTGAAAATTAAATATACCTACATCTTTTATTTCTGCTTTTTAATGCATTTGCGAAACCAAACGTAGGCAGAATTAGTAATAAAGGCATAAATTGAAGGCAATTTGTACAACCGAGAAAGTAACAAAATTCTATAAGACAAACACAGTCCTGGGGGAAAATATTTCTTTACAGCGTACTTAAAAAACTGGAACGTTTATAATTACTGACAAGCGGTGCATTTAATGAAAATGCTTAAGATAATTAAAACTATTCACGTCTTGAAAGTAAGTTTTCGCTTTCCACTCTAGCATAACTTATTGAGATGACATGTTCTTTCAGCATTGTCTCTCATCGTGATCGAGCTGTGATTCCTGGTTTGCATCTTCTGAGAAGCTGCATAGCTGAGCGCCGAAACTTGTTCAAAGGTGCTTAGCATGCCAAACGCACCCACTTTCTTCGTGCTTGAATGAACAACAGATAAAAAGACCGGAAAAATTTATTTTGATCCTCTTCAGAACTAAGGAAACTTCACAAGGACAGAGAAACCTACCAGATGATAAACATTCATAGTATTTCGTTTTCATCAGAGGAAGATTAAAGGAATTCGCATTTGCCTTGGAAAACAATTCAAGGAAATTTTTTGAAATAAAATATTTAAATAGGTTATTGTTTATTATTACTACGTGAAGGTAAAAGAAAATGTATAAAACAAGTTATTCATTTCCAAAATTGTTATGTTTAATGTGTTTATAATATGATTGATTGCCCATTTCACTGGCTTAGAATACAATTTGTGTTGTAGTAAACATTTATTTATTTTATTGTATTTGGTATAATAGCTATGAAAAATAAATTTAAAAAAAAATTTTTTTTTTCAATCGATGAATATGAAAATTAGTAGAAAATATAGTCTCATTTGATAAACTTTTGTCTGATTTCTTTTCTTTAAGTTTTAACTACATATTATTTAAGTTTATATTGATCATTAAAATGTATTATACTTTTATCTTTAGAAGCCTATAAGTATAGACAATCATTTGCAGGTTTGTTGAGCTGAATTTCAGTACTTTTTTCTTAGACGTATACTATAATTACTAAATTAATTTTATAAAAAGTATTAAAATCTAAATTTAATTTGTGAAATGCAATCAATATGATGCTTGCTTTCAAACAATATTAAGGTTTTAAAAAAAGAATTGTTGCAAATATGACATAATGTCACATTGAAGAATTATCTGTTTTTTCCCCTAAACGATTTTCGTTATAATCAAAAACAAGGGAAAGGAATAAAAGAAAATTAAGAAAGAATAAAGAGAATGGAAAAAGTTGTCTATTTGTAAAAATTCCCGAATTTTTTTTTTTTTTTAGTTTTCTGTTTGTATTCTTTTGGAATTTTAGCTACAGCATATACATGAGAATGCAAAGCACTCTTAGAATTCTAGATAAGGCAATTAATTATATTGACTCAAGAGAAAACATTGTGAGAAATAAAATGTGTTATACGAGGAGAAAAAAACCTCGTGCAGACTATAAGCAAACGCAAAATATACGAAGTAAATATTTTGTTACTGTAAAAAAATATCAACAACTAAACCAAATGAATTATGGTTAACATTTATAGAAGGATAAGAAAAAATATTATTTATTTATTTTTACATTTTTTTAAAGTAAAATATTTGTTAATCTATTTTTCAAAAAAGCAGATTTGGCAAATGAAAAGTAATAACTTGCAAATACAATATTGTCAATGCCATAATTAAGTGATAATTATCATCTCTTTTCAGTTAACAAGTAATTTGATTTCTATTACGTTAGCAACTCTCGCGATAAGTTAGTCCCTGAATAAGTGAAAGAAGGAAATTTTCACTTCCTTGTTAGCAAATTATTGTGAAATTTATTTCAGAGCAAATCTTTCAACATGGAAGATACTTGATATTAATGATATCGTAATAAATGGTCTCACGATTGTTCGATATTTCATATATTTTTACAAGTATTTCAGAGCAATTCGAACACATGGCATGTTATTTTTCCATTATTAAATAAATCATAACATTTCAAATCTCTTTATAGTTTGTATTAAATTTTGGAAATTTTATGCCGATTTCAAAATCATGCAGATTTTTCTCTTGACAAATAAATTATGTCGCAGATCGTTTTATGTGTATATAAAATATATCAATTCGTCCCATGAATTAAAAAATAATAAAGAGCTTTTTGTAAGTTAATTTAAAATATGTTAAGTATGAAATATTCTGTTTACATGTTATAAATTTTTCAATAACTTTATTATTTGCCACTCATGATATTCAAAGGCGATAAAGCTGTTATTATAATATTAGGTTGGGAAAAAAGAAATCCATTATTTTTACGTGAGCTTCAAGATTTTATTTAACATGTTTCGGATTGTCCGATATAGATCAAATATGCACCATTTTGTTCTACAATTTGTTGCCATTTTAAAGGTAGCTTCATAATGCCATACAGGCCGGACCTGGCATCAAGCAATTACCATCTTTTTCTTGCATTGCAAAACTTTATAAGATATGGGCATCAAGAGAAGATTGTGAAAGTCGTGTACAAAAGTTTTTTGTGAATAGGGACGAAGTCTTCTATGAGAAACTCATTATGAAGCTACCTTTCAAATGGCAACAAATTGTGCTGTGCTTTCTTGTGCGTAACATCGCAGTAATTTTATTAATTGCTGTTTGTGAGAATATGAAGACCATGAAGTTACTATTATTCTTGATTAATGGTAATTTTATTGGGTGTAACTTTCAAGTACTGATGTAAAGTAATAAGAACATCTAAGCAGTTTTTAATTAATTGCATTTCGATCAAAAAATAATAAATAAATGAAAAAAGAAGGACATGCAAATGCTAGAAATCATTGCGTAAATTTTCATTTAAGAAATTTTTTTAAAGAAATAATGTATAAAAATGAAGAAAAAAAAATGTCTTTAAAAGTGCAACTAATTTATATAATATATTTATACAATTTCTTGTATCTTTTTAATATCTATCTAATAATCTTTCTTACATCTATCTATTTCTTATATCTTTTATGTCTTTATATAATTTTATTCATAATAATAATATATAATTTCTTTATAATCTATAAATAAACTCAAAAGTTTGTATAATTTCAAAAGAATTTTTTAAACTAAATATATCCAATACTAATGAAAAAAAATAATAATAAAGCGACAGCAAAATATAAAACTCCTACTTAAATATCACAATATTAGAAAAACTTACTAGTCTTTTAAATATAAATACACATACCTCCTTTATATTTCCATTTTAAGTTTAAAACTCAGAAATAAAACCTTTAAATGTCTATATAATGGAGATACATGAATTACTACACTACCAACGTTAAAAAAAAAAAAGGAAAGAAAAAAAACCGAAGAAGAAAAATGATTGACACAACAATATAGCATCGCTCCAACAAGGGATTATCTCACAAAAATCTTTGATAAAGTGCAAGAAACAGAGGATTATATTTATCACAGAAAATATTTCACCAAGCATAAAAACCGATATATCACGATCTGTGCTGTTAAAGGAAGTTGAAGGCATAAGCCTCCAACTTTCTTTATTTCAAAAACGTGAAGACATTTCATAGTAACTATCTGAAATGACCGATCTGCTGGTTTGAAATTGTATGGCGGTACCAGCATTCTGAGATACCTTCCTTTTATTTAGGAACAAAACAGTATCATTTTAGATATAAAGATTTCTAGTTGCCTTTATTGCCATGTTTTTCCTTATTTTTCAGTACATGGAAATTTAGTTATAAAGGTTTATCAATTGTTACTAGCAAATAATTTCGGTTATATTATATTGGGCTTTTAAACAGTATATTTTGATTCGATAGCTAAAAAGAAGAATTAAAGTAAATTATTTTCATTAAAAATTAATTACAAAATTTTTGACGAAAATAAACTTTTGACAAATTTAAAAAAAAAAAAAAAAAAAAAAAAAACGTGCATTCCGGTTTCGGGTATGGCTGTTCTGTGTTCTATCTGTGAATGTGCTTATAAATTGTGTGAATATATTTGACGGTGAAACATATCCATTAATCTCAAAATTCTCTTTAAACCATTATCATATACTTAACGCTGCTTTAGAAAAATCCCTTTCAATAGGGCACAATTATGTCCCTAGAAATTCGAAACTATATTGTGGATTCCGAATTAATTCCAATTAATTAATTAATTGTTGCAAAATGCATGAAGAATGAGTAGTTCACTAGATATATTTAAATAAACGAAATTATTTAATAGATTATTATTTTCAAAGCAATAATTAATTTTGTAAAATATTGGGAGAGTATTTTTCAGTTATGTTTTACGAAAGCAGGTAGTTTTTGAATAGTCTTTTGGATTTCATTTCTTTTTAACTAACTACTAGTGCTGTTCAGCAATCGCCAAGAAAAAAAACCCAAACACATTATAAAATACAGGATTCAAATATATACGAGAAAAAAATTCATATAGATTATAAAATACAAGAAAGATTTTCGAATATGTACGATAAAAAAATCATACAGACTATCATCACGTTTTAATAAAAGATTAAATATGCTGCCCTGAAAATATTGCTAAACTTTTCAAAATTCATTTAAAAAAACTTACAAAGATAAATGTGCTCTTTTCAATAAATAAACCATCTTAAATGTAGTAAACTCTGAATGGTTGGCACCATGTCTTAGATAAAGACATTTTTATTTCATAAAAGTTTTATCGCAAGAAATGACGCAAACTGTAAGGTATAAATTACAACATAAATTTAGTACAACAAATCAAAATCCATCTTAGAAGCCGCGAGTGCGTGAATGCCAACAGATTTATGATATTGCCTATTACGCGATAAAGCCTATAGAAATTTCTCTAACCAATTGCGTTATAATGGTACATTGAAAATAGATATACATCCCTTAACACTTTATTGACACACACACTCACACACAAAAAAACCCTTGTAAGTATGTCTGGCATCTTAAACTTTTAAAAGCCTTTTAAAGCCAATGATATTTTTCAGAAACTTTGTATATTGTTAGTTTTCCATCGTTAGATGTAAGACAGGGAAACAGAAATGATAGAAAATCACTTGAGTAACAACGACAATTTTCAATTTTCTTTCTCGTTCGTACCTCGTTATGTAATTTGTATACATTTCTTTTCCACACCCTCCTCTTTTTTCCTTTCCAATCCCTGACAGCAGACATTCCATTATTGGCAGTAATACAGTCCATTAGGTGCTGATAATGGACTAAGTTACTGCTCATTTTTTTCAGATGTGATCTCAGACCATTATACTATCTGAGTTCAGAACCACAAAGTGTACATATATTATTTACAGTGTGCATTAAGACATCGACTTACAAAACGATGGCTTTCCTATCTTCTCCCTTCCCACCTCCTGTTCCTAGAAAAAGACGTCGTAGAAGTAAGTGATAAATGTGAGACGTCTGTCATCACTCTTTGACCAACAAACCTGTCGACCTTGTTTAAATATGTTGGAAAACGCTAGTAAGGGTTGTTGTAATCGATTATGTTCACTGACAAATTTTCCTACAAGAACAGATTTAAAATCTGACTTTTGAAAGTTCATATATTTTTCATATTTCAATTTTTAGTTTTCCTTCTGTATTTACGTATTTTTCATGAAAAAATGACGAATTTGAGAAGCTTAAATTCTGAATGTTTGAAAAAGTTCGAATCTTTTAAATATAAAAAATGATCCGACTATTCAGAGTTTTTAAATAAAATTAATTGATTAGCATAAAGTATTGGTACTTGGTTCTGAATTAAAGTAAAAATTTTGATACGGGAGATTGGATAAGTAGCTATTATTATAACCTTTATTAAATTCCAATTACAAATCTGTTCACTGCATGTGGTTAATATAAGCATAGGATAATGAATATACAAACTTTTTCATATTATTCATTTGTATTTTCTTAAATTTAATATTTTTCCTAAAAGAAATTTGTATAAAGGTTAATAAGTAATAGGCTCCGGTTGATGTATTTAGATTAAAAGTATTAAAATTCTGATTAACTGGAAAAGGGAACAGGTAAGTTTGAAGGCACTGAATAAATCAGACTCTCAAAACTAAATTGGTACAAAACTTTAATCGGACTTTAGATCCCAAATAAAAGTATTTTAATTATGAAAAAGTTTATTGAATTTATCATTTCTAATTGTTTTCCTCCTAAAATTATTATCTAAATACTAACAATTATTTAACTCTTTTATATAAAGGAAAACACCGTCCATAGCTGAAATAGTTGTCAAAAAGTAGAAAAATCATTATATATATATATATATAATGGAAAGAAGTGGCAAAGTATTTGTGTTATACGTGATGTCGTTTTCATTTATTTAAAATTAGAACGATTATATCAGGCATTTCGGAAACATTTCGTGCAGAAAATTAATTATGTTACATTATTTGTATAACGAGCTTGAATATAAATAACTGTTATTTATTTTACATGTTAATGTGACTATTTAGAAAACATGCCATTCTCCTCACTTCCTGTTATTTCTTTTACGAAGACAGCTGAAAGATAATAAACACCATTTGTCGCCTTTGTAACTTATTTTTTTCCAAAACATGTTTCAGAGAAGGGTAATAAACAAAATTCCAGATATGTTTTCTCTCTGTTATATTGCTGTCGGAATTTAGAAAAAAACCACAAATATGTGGACAAAAAAAAAATCTATTTTTAAAATTTCCTTGATGAATCGTAAGCATATTTTCTACAAGATGTTTAGAATAATTTTCTTCCGACATGATTTTAAAGATTTGGTTAAATATTAATCCTTCAGAATTCTCTGGCATATATATTTACCACCTGAAGAAATTTTTTTTAATTAAAGCTCAAAAAGGTATTTCAAAATGATAAATATGATAATCAGATGCTTAAGATTCCATTGAACTTCTTTAATAGCTGAGAAATGTATAATATCTATAGTTAAATATAATTCAAATTCAAATGTGATAAATATACTTACCACTACCCGTTCTAGATGTAAAGGTTTTTGGAGCGACATTTAATTTCTAGCGTTTGTTACTAAATGTTAACTCCTATAAAAAGTTTTCAGATCTGAAACAGCACTGAATTGTATTCCTTATGTTCTAAGATATTTTTATATCTAATTATCATTATTTAGTTATTTAATTTGAATCCAACATTCTTTTTTTTAAAAATGAATATAAAGTGTTGATGCTGTTAGAATTTCTTAAAATTCGAAATCTTTCTGTTGATGGTTTTATGCATATTTTGACACCATTTTTGATATATCAAATTAATTGAGTAGCGTAGTTAGCGATATTTTAATTTATTTCTGAAATCAATTCCTGACTAAGATGTTATTAATAAAAT
The DNA here is from genome assembly GCA_026543055.1 of Argiope trifasciata. NCBI lineage: Eukaryota > Metazoa > Arthropoda > Arachnida > Araneae > Araneidae > Argiope > Argiope trifasciata. The sequence goes on along the minus strand of JAPMOQ010010989.1, from coordinate 4,155,374 downwards.
TGCAGCAGATTTGAAATAGTTTCATTTTTAAGCTATATAATCAGTCTCCTTAACAAATATAAAACCAATTTCAAACTTTAGCGCAAGATACTACCGACTTTGAATTCCAAGGAATTCCATGATTTCTAATTTTAAAAAAACTATTTAAAGTTGTTTTAAACTACCAAACAATTGAGGGGTAAGCGTATTTACTAATGAACATTTGATAATATTTTTTATCCTTAACTCTCAGTGGTAAGTATCCTTACCATTTTCAGTTTCCTGAACGATCTCTGATATATTTACCACCTTTTATTTCATAATTTAAATGACAAATCTACTAACTTTTGATGTTTTAGTATTTACTTCATCAGTTTATCATGATATAAACCTAAAACATATTATTTGGGAATGCCCCGGAATTATATTTTGTAAAGGGTTAAATCTTTTTTCTTTCTTTCTTTTTTTTTTTTTTTTTTTTTTTTGTCATCTTTATCTTAAAAGTTCAAAATGTGAGTTGTTGAAATTTTTTTTGAGCTTTCTGAAAGTATATTTGTTATTCGAGAGCGTTTAACTGCTGACAATAAAAATATTTTCAGTAATTATAATAGCACCTTAATCAACTAGCAGAAGCCTACCGTTTAAGAAACTCCTTATTAATAACTTATTTCTGATGCCTACCGTAAAAAATTAACTTCATTATGCCACTTGAACTCAGAATCATAAAATAGATGAACAGGCTCTGTTTACTTTGTCTATTAGACTGTCTGTCTGGAAAGCATTCCTTTCGACAGTGTTACCCCCTCCTTTTCTTTCCTTCTTTCTTCTCAAGAAGGCCGTCCAAATGATAAATGGTCGTCTTACGTCGTGTCTCCTACCTGTGACAAAACACACTACCTATTTCCGAGCATGTTGATAGACGAAGCTCAACAAACGCTTTCCTTCGATTGTGTAGCTATCACAATTTACCTGCAACAGTGAGGATTAAAATCTAAATTGTGGATTGCAGGACTTTACGAAGAAAACAAGACAGGGGGAGGGGAGGGAGAGATAAAAAGCACAGACGTCGATCTGAGACAGGGTGGGGAGATTTTTCTGCAGCAGTGGTGAAACAGGTAAGTCCGACGGCTCTGTGGACAAGGCCATGCGCGGCCAGACTGGATAATAGCTGTGTGGTAGTGGTTATTCTGGACGTTATTAATGAATCCGTTTCTCAGATTAGGCCTGCAGGTGTTTTCTGGACCAATTTCGAGCACAAGAAGAAGAGAACGGAATGAAACTGATGGGAGTCTGATGAACTACCCTCGCATTTAACATCTTGTGCAAGAAAAGTGTTTCATCTAATCTTGTGCAAACGTGCGATTGAATTTTAGTAAGATTACCTCCCTTTTTTTAATGTTTTTTAAAATCATCTTTATTTTTCTTCTCTTTCTAGGCTGGAATGTTAAGACAAGCTTTTCATTTTGCTGATTTTTTTTTTTTTTTTTTTGCTTTTCAACAATGCATTTCGGAAAATTGCACAAGATTTAGCTCTGATGAAAGTGCTAAATGAAAAAAAAAAGTACTCTATAAGGAGAAAATTGATTCTTAAAAATCAAAAACAAGCAGATTCCTCGCTCTTAAACTTTTCCATTGTAAAATGCTTTTTAAATAGAAAGCTCTTTATTATTTTCCGTTATGTTAAGACAATGCTGATTATTTAAAAATAAATGTAGATAGGGATAGATACTGAAAATACTGCAATAAAACTTAAAACTTTTGAATTTGGTTTTAAAAAAATAATTTTGCTCAAGTAAATTCAAAAAGTAATTCAAAGTAAAAAAGTAAATATTTTTGCCAGAAAAAGAAAACGGATTATGATAATGAACTGTAACTCTGTAATGCTGAGTGTGTTAAAGATGTTACTTTTGCTTTACTATAATTTTTAAAAATAAATAAATAAGATGAAACGTAGGTATGCCAGTTTTACGATCTGAGCTTTTACAAGGGCAACATTATATATAATCAGTAGCTATTTGTATATAATGAAAGATTTGAAATTTTCAATGAATAAGCTTTGCATTTTATGATACGATAAAAAAATGTACAAAAACACTGATGAGACACAAAGTTTTTTTAACTTATGAAAAATGCATTAATGTTGTTTGCAAGTCTAACTGTAGGTGATAGCTGGATATTTTAACAAACAAATAATTGTAATCAAATAGGCTCCCTCTTTACTTCGTAAATAAAAATTTGAATTGAAAGATGTTTTTTAACTGAACTGAAATATATAAAATATATTACTGAAATATGCGAAATTTTAATCGAATTTTCCGTTGAATAAAGAAACTGTCCCATTTCAACAAAATGTAACATGATGCAAAAATAAGAAGCTTTTCGATTATGATTAATATTTTATATCATTTCTGAGTTTTAAATCTAAAAACAGAAATTTGTTTCAATTTTCAGCAAAAGGGAACTAGAAACTAAATCTTCTGAATGGGAATTCATATGCGAACAGAAAATACCTCCCCCTCCCTCCCTCCCCCCCTTTTTTTGGTAATGGAGCAAAAGTTTTCAACTGCTTTAATTCTATTATTGATTACCATTCTATCTCTGAAAAAAAATTACGGAATCATTGCAAGTCAAAGAGATTCTGATTGGCGGAAGGGCGTTGGCAAATCATTCTTTTTTACAATATGATTGGATTATATCAATCTTCTAAATTCAACCTCTTGTAAAGAAAGAAAGAATGTTTACATCTTCTCACTGAACTAGCTATATTTTATATCCGTCGAAGTTTTCAACATTGAAATCAATCAGCAGCTAAAAACAAGCGCGGTTTTCCATCGAAATTTCTAAATCTATAATATAAATTTGTTTTTTATCTTCGGATGTAAAAAAATTGCAGACGAGTTTCCACAGAAGAATCTTGGATCCCTTTACAGGTAAAATAATGCAAGTTACTCAATAATTTGAGAAGTGCGTTGTAGGCAGCTTAATTTTGAAATTGTGATGTTAAAAAAAATGTTTGTCTAGTTCTTTTTTTATATTAGTGACTAGATAGATTAATTAAGATTCAGAAAAAACATAGCAAATACAACGTATAATGCTTATCAAGCAAGTCTTATATTATTTCAACAGTGCATACTGCTTATTGTGATTACATATATTGTTATCATTCACCTTATACTATCAAAATCCTCAGGTTTTAATCAGATGTTTTCAAATGCACATTCACACAAATTCCTTTAATTTGATCTTTAAATTAATCAATGCTATTAGTTATGGGGGGGATGATCCTCCATTTTCAACCATCATCAATGACAGACATGTAAGGAATTTCTTCTTTACTTCTAAAGAAGATCTGAGAATAATTTTTTCCATGTAATGGAATTTACATTCTCTTCTGGACTAAAGAGGTATTTAATAGTTTTAAATGAGGAGCAAGCTAACAGATCTGGTTAAAATCCATTGAATACTCATAAATCCTTTCGAGTGAAACGAGGAAAAAAATTAATTAATAAGAACTGATTTGAGGGCTAAAAATAAAATTGAAATTTTCGTAAGTTACTTTAAATCAGTCACGCAATTCAACTGAAAATTTCAATGTAAAGCGTTGAAAAGGCGTGGACTTTTCATGAGCAAGGCAATGCAATAAACGCAGGTGATTTCAATGAGGATAAATGTGTTTGCAAAAAAATCTTCAATGAACGCTGAAAGGAGTTGAGTATTTTTTCTATTGAAATGAGCTGTATGAACACCATATAACTAATTTTTTTTAAGACAATTCAAGAAAGAATTTTTAAAGAATAAATGTCGATAAAAAATAATTAATAAATTTTTAAATAGTTCTTTTTAATAAAATAAATTATATACACTACTAAAGCAGGTGAAAGTTTTTTCCCCTTCTTTTTTATTAATTTAATAAAAATTTAGTTGCTTTTACTCAAATTAGTTAATATTATCAAAGTTTAAAAGTCCCAAACTGATCAAACTAAGCGACAACTTCTATATTTTAAGATCAATGACTTTATAATTATTGGTATAAGTATATATCAGCAATCTACAAATCATGTTCGTAAATGATAAAAATTTTGAAATGTTTAAAGCTCTGTTTTCAATAGCATCGTAAATTTGTTCGTTATTTAACGATACAAGATATGCAATACAATGTTGGAACAATGGTCAATAACATCTTTTAACCCCATCGTTTTCCAAAGGAAGACTAACGAAGGAAAAGAAATCGAAATTGTTGATCTCCATACAAAGATAGTATCGCAATGTACTATCTAGGTCAATGATTTTTAAACACATACATATTTTGTTTTGTTGAGAAGAAAAGAAGAGTGATGGCAAACTTAATGATGTGAGAAGCTGTTTAAGTTTCTTTTTACATGTAAAAGATTCGTAACGTTTGTTTTGAATACTGACTATGGATTTTTCTTTCACTTTCTATGAACAATAAAAACAAAACTTTATTATGTATGTATATATTTAATCACTGGTTTTTAGATTGTTTAAAAGATAGTCGAGCAAAACAACAGTAATTATTAATAACACAAAATAATTATGAATGAACTTTATCATCAAGTAAGTAAAAAATAATTAATATTTAGTTACGCAATTATATTTTTATTAAGAATAAATAAATATAATTTTTTTTAAAGTGTGAACTTTTTTCCCAATGAAATTACATTTTTAGAGTTTCTCCTAGACATTCGTTTAATTTATTTTCCTTTCTTTTTTTGCTCCCTTTGAATATTTGAAAATATGGTTTTGAACTTAAATAATTATATTGAGGCAGATTAATGTAACCACTTCTGAGAATATCTGGATAAAAGAAAGGTGCATTCTACCTATTTCTTTTTATATTCTTACAGAATTCTTCGTTTGTATTCTAAGTCATATTGCTTTTTAATGTTCGTGTATATATGTTGTT
>JAPMOQ010010989.1:4129216-4150071 GCA_026543055.1 Argiope trifasciata | reverse complement strand
AAAAAAATTTACGTTTTATGCGTTGGTTAGGAACTTTTATACGCTTTACCTCTAAGCATAACATGATTTTAATCAGAAAAAAAAATGTGGCCTTTTTTGTTATTTCTTTATTTGCTTTGAGAATGTGCAGATGTTATCGTAATAAAACAAAGAAGAGCACTTTGCAAACAGCAAATATCAATATACCATTCTTAGCAAGCTATTTAAATAAACCTACAAAATTTAGATTATATATTTTTTTTTCTTAAACTGGGATTTAATTGCTTGTATTGTTTACAATGCATTCATTATAATAGTAATAACGTACTTATTTTTTAAAATTCAAATTCATGGCAGGTCATCAAATCTAAAAAATTGCTTTTTCAACAAAAAACTGTCTTAAACAAGATCAACTGAACCGAAAAGTTCAGCTCTATACTCAAAAGAATTGGGACATCTTTGTTAATAATCTATTATACTATGATTTCCGTTTTTCAATCGATTCATTGTTTGTGTTCCATTATTATAACTGTTTTATTCATCAAGATAATGAATAAAGGTCAAGGGCACCAAAATCATTTCTAATATGCTACTCCAGATACACAACAGTTTTGAGGTCAAATGAATCAACTAAAAAATTGCTTTGAAACAATAGGATGTTTTGATATTTTCTTTTGATTTTCAGTTGGCAATATTCTAGTGAATCACTTTAACGAACCTCGTCCCTTTTTTGTCAGTGGAAAGTTGACACAACGTTTTTCGTTTTATTAAATACTAGCCGCCTTTGGAGACCAGCTGGTTCGCCATGAGTAATGCGTTCTAAAATTTTCAATTAAATCACATAGTAATTAGTCAAAATTTAAGAAATAGTTAAGGTTAAAAGATTCAATTATTAGTAGTTAAAGAGTCTGTAACTTTATTTGGAAAAACTTTTGAGTTTAATGCTCTAATAATTTATCGATTATGCTGCCAAAATATTAAAAATGTTTTTTCGGTGATATTGCCAAAATGTTAAAAATGTTTTTTTCGGTGATATTGCCAAAATGTTAAAAATGTTTTTTAAAGAAAGCGAAAAAGGGAAAAAATTATTGAATTAATGATACAGATATTGCAAACGATTATAGAAATATGCCATTAAGTCGGGATTTCAATGTACATCCTGTCTAAATTAAATCAGGTTTACTGTAAATAAAGATAATTTATGGAATTAATGATATAGATATTGCAAAAGATCATAGAATCCTTTGCTTTGTATTTATTATTTTAGAAAATATCACATTTTATATTTATATTATTATATCCAGTCACGTGCTAAAAGTTGCATTTCTTTTTATTTATTTTGCGATGATAGTTTTTTTTTATTCGAACTTCCGGCATTCTTTTATTTTATCCAGTCACGTGCTAAAAACATGTTTTAAATATTTCTTTAAAAATTCGTTAAAAATAGAAGATTACGTTATAAACTAAAAAAACTAATACCGTTAGAAAGCTAATTTTTTTAATCTTTAGATTAATATAAAAATCACGTTTATGAATAATATTTTCGGAAGTTATAGCGGAAAAACGTCGAAATTTCGCTTAAATTTAATTAATTCAAATTCTAATTAAAAATTTGAAAAAAGGAATTCGAGATGCACATTCGCGACCTCCAAGGTATACATGTACCAAATTTGGTAGCTATAGGTCCAACAGTCTGGCCTGTAGTACGCCAACACACACACGCACACACATTGAGCTTTATTATAAGTATAGATTTTTCAGTAAAGATTTGCCAAATGATTAATTCAGTTATTAATTCGTTGAAATAAAATTTAAAAAAAAACTTTTAAAAGGCTTTGCACTTTTAACTTCGTTTTAATATTTCTTTTCAGTCAATGAACCTTAATATCATCCTGAAGTATGTAACAGGATATATTAACATTTATTTACAACAATTCCCATAAATAATTCACAAGTAAAAAAAGTTTCACCATCTTAGGAATTGATTGACTGTGAAATTACCAGTTCAGTCAACTTTTAAGAATCGTGAGAATTACTGGAATATAATTTTTAGTCTTAATCCAATAAAAGCGCAAAATAACTTCTATTTTCTCATCGCTTATAAATATTCGCTGTAAGGAATTCAAAAATAAAAGCTAGAAAGGAAAGGCATGTACTGCAGCTAAGCGCTGAAGATGTCCTTCACATTTCCTTCACAGTGGTTAATCTTTTAGCGACAACTATTTCACAAAAGATGGGCGTTTTCTTCGTATCAAACATTAATTATTAAAGTCAATCCTTTTTGACAAGTGTATTTCGTTTTGTAGATCAGTCATCTGTTGACATTTTGAGTGGCATCTAATTAATAAAGAAGAAAACATTTTTTAAGGGTACTTGCATAAGACGCATTGTTTCTTCAGATTTCAGCACGAAATATTGTTCAGCTTAGAATAGCAACAACCATGACTAACTGTCTTTAATTTATTAAAATTCGAATGCATCAAAACTAATTACTAAATGTCTCCCGTTAAAAAATTCAGAAAATATGTTATTCAAAATACATTACAAGCAACAAAAAAAAAAAGAGAAAGAGAAAGCAAAGGGATAAAAGAAGGCAAAAAAGCGAAAAAAGAAAAGAGGAAAACAGAGAAGTCAAGATATTTTTCAATTGAAATGCTGAAAAAATATATCTAATACATAAAAGAAACATTTGATAATTAATTCATTGATTAATATCATGAGATACCTTAAACCAAGTTGTCATCAAACTTGAAATTTTGTATATACCTCTTAAATAATCGATATTTTCATTTATAAAATATCTTTTTTTAATTTTCATTCTTAAAGGTTGAGAATGTCTCACTGGAATCTGGATAACCACAACTACAACTTTGGACACTCTATGCATTAATATGATAATAACAAAGAGGGGAGTACTTAAGTTTTGAATTATAATTTTTCTATTACAGCTGTTTGCCAATCAGAAACAGAAACTGATTTAAGCAATGGAGAAAATCAATGAATTTTTTTTTCATCAGAAAAATAATGATAATAATATAAAATTATTGCTTATAATATTTACGATAAGAACAGAAAATAGTTTATGAACTATGAAAGTAAATGCTCATTTTCGATTTCATGCCATCATCTTTACTGCATATTTTTAAATTTTTCTTGGCAAGTCAATATAATCTTGAGAATATGAAACCATAAAAAATTTATGTTTGCATGTGTAAAAATAAAACTGAAAATTTCTTTCTTTCTTTTTTTTTTTCATATTTTTTCAGTCTTTTAATTTTTATCTTTTTTATAGTTCTTTCCTTCTTTAATTATATTTTCCAGATACAGAAATAAATATTATGAGTTAAAAAAATATTCAAGGAACAAGAAACTTTCCTTAAAAATATGAACTAATGTGTCTTTACTATGAGCCTCTCACGCAAAAGAGTTTTTAAAGAAATATCCGTATTTTCGAATTCTGAAGCGACATAAATATGAATATTATGCAAACGATAATTTCTTCTTATTATTTATTGCAAATAGTTCTTGTAAAAGCGAGTTTTATTTTAAGTGGATAAAAATTTATCTGCAAATGATAATTTCATCTTAAACAAGATACGAAATAATACATACTATGGATAATATAAAATATGTAAAAATATGAAAGAAAAAAAAAAGATTTATCTTTTTTTAAAACTCATTCCTAACTTTCAAAAGAAAAAAAAAAAAGATTCAGCATGCATAATATGATCCAAAGATTTAAATTAAAACTAAAATCATGAATTTTAAATATCATTGATTCCATATACCTTAAAATTTCGGTAATAATACTCTCAACTTTCATTCATTCTGCCTTGTACAAAATTGCGTACAATCTTTTTCATAAAGCATTTACTTCCGCTTTTTGTCATGAGTGCCACTTTAAAGCGTCGCACCCATGGGAGGGATGGGTTTGGAATCTTGTTCGTTCCAAAGATTAAATTAATTTCACCTAGCCATCTAAAAACAGGTTACACTCCAACACAGTTACCGCTGACTGAAAAATCGATGAGTCGTTCTTATGTATGAATGGTGTATCTAAACAGGCATTTCGCGTTAATAAAGTAACAATCTACCCATGAAAAGAATTTTAAACGAAACATTCATTGCATCCTATATTGTGCTACTTTGTTTTAATGTTGATTAATAGTGTCGAGAACTTCGAAATTCCATAGTCTGCAGTTCTTGTTTTTAATTCCTCAACATAACATTGTAAAAAGCCATAAAATGCCATAGAAAACATCACTAAAAATTTTCGACTCACAAGGCAATGAATCCAAAATCATTCCGGGAGATTTTACGCTACATCTGAAAAACGTTCCTTAATTTCCGAGTTCCCTTTTATTGCTGGAAAATATTTTTAACTGTATTTTTGACAATAAAGTACGAATATATCGTTCAAAAACAAAAATGTGGCATAATCTTGATATCTAAATATTTTACATTTAAATGCACTACTCTTCCAAAATTCTTTCTCTTTAATTGCTCCAATAAAAAGTTTTAGTTTAAAATGTATTTTATAAGTACATATTTGTTCACATAGGTAATAGCTATGTGTTTATATATTAAAAATCAATAAAATCTGAATCTACTTTATTTATTACGTAGAAAAAGCATTTAACAAAATTTTAGAATAATTGGAATTTTTAAGAAAAAAAAAATTCAACTAATTTAGCAAAATCCTGAAATATCTGAATTGTTAAACATTTAAAAATAAATTCTAACAATTAGTGTTTAATGTTTGGATTCTTTGTTTACTTACTGTATCAAATTAATTAATTAAAATTTTATCAAAAAGTCACACTACAAAAGGATTGAAGTCATGTACTTTGTATTCATAATTTTTCGGTATGAAAATTACCCTCTTTTTCTGGAACATTTTAGATTTTTCTCGAATAAAAAAATTAACTAAATTGCGTCTTGAATTTACACTTCCCATCATAAAATGAATTAAATGCTCATTTAAGCCATATCTAATCAAAAATTACTGTTCAATATCCCAGATTATACAATAATTTTAAAGGTCTAGCCCTTCAAATCTGGTTATAATGTTCATCAACACAATATCAATAAAAATGCAAAAAAATGTATCGTAAAAAACTATATTTTGGAATTTAAAAACTTCAAATCGTTGTAAATAATAATTTGGCTTTTAAAATTCAACACCAAATTTTACCCACATTATGTTGGTCTTCCATAATCTTTATTTCAATAGTAATTTAAAAGTTCAAAAGAAAAAAGTATACAATAATTTTCCTGAACTTCCGATGAAGGAGTCAAAACATACTAGAAAGAAAAATACCCAGAAGTAAAACAAATATTAAAATCGAATATGGAATAAAGCATGTCATCTATTCAAACTACCGAATGACAGCAAAATAATAGTTTTGTGAAATATTTTTCTTTGTTGAAATGACATTTTTTTCCATTGTTTTATTTGAACTCTACATGATAAAACAATACAGCGTTTATAAATTTACATTGATTATTCGGTGTAAAACGATATTATAGAAAAATGAAATAAATAGAACGTATTTCGCTTTCGAGGAGGGGAGATGATATGCATTATACTTTCTCCTTCTTAATACAAAGCAATGAAATTCGCCTTTGCTTTCGTAAAGGAAGGAGGGTGAATTTGAAAAAAAATATATAATATTTATTTAATATGCATTGATTAATTTAATTTTGTTACTTTTCTTAATTTCTGCATTATTATCTCAGAACGAGAAGTAACTATGTATGGGGTAATTATGTACATTTATTATAATTATTTCTTTAATCCTTTCATTGATAAATGGAGAAAAGATGCAGTAAAAGAATTTTTGTTATCATGTATTAATTAATTTATAATACAATATATTTGCATATTCATAGAAAATTGTTTAATTAATTATTTTTTTTTCCATAAATTTGTTTTAGTTAATTTATTTTATTTCTTCAAAATCTGCGTGCGACGGCATACTTACAATAAACATATAAAGTATTTGAATTTAGACATCTCCTATAATAACCAATGAAAGCACACTACCTCTGAGAAATGATTAAATGGTTAAGATCTGTACAAAGATCCAATTATTTAAACAAACCAAATGCCTTCTTTTCATTTTCTGTTTTTGCCCTTTTTCATTGTATATGATTCTTCGCAAAAAAAATAAGAACATCAAAAATATGTTTGAATTCATTAACTGATATAATTCATTACGATTTGTACTATTATGATGGCATGCACATAACTAATTAATTATTAATTTCTGAATGACTAAGCATATAAAACACAGGAATTTAAATAAATTTTTACGATCGTTTAAAGACTAAACGCTTGGATTTTTTTAAAAACATTTGCGATGTAAATTTTTATTTTAAATTTTCTTTTCTTCTCAGCTTTAAATTTCTTTAGAATGAAATTGATAGTAGAGGCTCTTATGTTAAGATAATAATGCCTTTTAAAATTCTCAAGAGAAGTTTTAAAGTAGCTAGCTACATTGTTACTTAATACGAGGAGATCAGTGTGATCAGATCCTTTCTCGCGTTGCATCTTCACGAACCGATCTTTAATAACACTCCACGCCATCGACTATGTCTGAAGAGCCATGGGGGCACGGCTCCCGATCACAGAGAATTGGCTATTATGTTTCTCAATTAGCTGTCTGATTTATGCGTTGCAATAAACACACTCTAATGAAAGAGAGACACCCCTTCCGAAAACAAATGCTCTTGCTTCAGCGACGAGACAGAACAGAATTTGTTGTAAAAACCGATGGCTGTTAGGCAGATGGCGGTGGTTGTTGACCTTGAGAACGGAAAAGGAACGACTTTTTCCAAGTGGGATTTTTTTTGAGGATCGCGAGCTCTCTTTCCTTCCTGCAGGTAAACCGGCAGGGAATTTTGGCTGCAGCCCCCCTTCTGGGTTGCCACCCTAGGTCGATCTCAACAGCAAGAGTGATGTATTAAGAGGGTCACGCCCCGTCTTGGAACAACAAATGGAACACGTTTCCATTCTGGAGGGGAAGGGACGCTTTTACAGCTTCTTTCAAGGGTTCTTTGTTATATTTTTTAATGGGGACATTTCGAATTGATTCTGAAGAAATGAGAACACAGGCGAAACCATCAATCTTCCCATTTCCTTGAATGGTCGTGTGTATGAATGAATGCAAATGTCACTGAAGTTTTCTTTTTCTTTTCTTTTCTTTTTTTTTTAAAGAATTAAACAAAACAACTTTTTCTTTCTGCATTCTCCATATAGTAAGAAATTAAAAATTAAAAATGAATTATTGATGTTGCTTGATTAAATCAAATACTCAGTTGCAGAATTGAAAATTGATTATATTTTGGAAAACTTCCTTAAAATAATAAGCAGCATTTCAAAGAATGCGGAAAAAGGAAAATAACAATTACATAAATTCTGTGATCGAGATGTCTGTGTTGCATTATTTATTAAAATGTAATTGAACCGTCTATATCATGAATTTAAAATATATTTAAGCTCCAGATATTAAGCGCCTATAGTGTATTATTTTGTTTTAATTTCTTTATCTGTGTAAATCTATATTATCTATTTAAATAGGAAAATGAATATTTCATAATTCCTAAGTTTGTCCTATGACTTTAAAAAACCACTATTAAACAGGCCAATGAAATAGAGTAGAATAATTTTTTAGAAACTTTAGAAATAGTTCTAACAGTATATTTCAAGAGATGAATTTGTTATCACAAACGTTTCTTTTTGCTGTTATTTATTACAAATTTTTGCAAAACTGCCTGCAACAATCAACAAACTCTTTCTGAAATAGCGACTAAATAAGTTTGAGAAACCAGCCAATTTTTGAGAGGAAAAATATAAGATTAGCCAAAGATATGAAATAAATATATATCTGCGAGGGAAAAAAAGTGGGAGTTCAGGCGATACATACAATTTAACCGGTTTGGAATATATATAACTAACGAAAGCGTTTGAAATTAATTTTAAATTGGTTTACACATTGTATGAATTTATTAAACAAAATCTTTAATTTTGATTGAAATTCCTTAATAGAGTTGTAATAATTTTAATGACATTCTGCTATCTAGCATTTGTGCAAATGTTAGCTTCAGAAAGTTTCAATGCTCAAAGATTTATTTTTAAATATCTAATTCTGAAATTTTTTTTACTTAAAATTTCTCAAATAGTTTTTTTAATATTATTTATTCTTCAAATCAACGGGCAGTCTTCATTTCTTTACCTTTTTTTCTTTCATAATATTTTTTAATCGGAAAGATCTGAAGATTTATTTGCCTGGCAGTGCTACTACGAAAATATTTTTCTTGTTTAGAGGAATGAAATCAAAATTTCATATACGTAGAGCCCATCAATCGCTTGAAAGGGGAAAGGGAGAGCCCATATCAAAATAAGTATCAAAATTATAAAAGAGGTTTCGATGCTGTTGAAATGAAAACTCTGATATCATTTATTACACCGAAAGCAAAGAAAGAAATTAATGCAAAATTTTCGAATTATAAAAAATAAACATAAGCTAATTAAATATAAAATTCACAGAAAGTTTTTATTTTTATTATTATTAATCAACATTAGGGATGTATTTTCAGTGCGCTGATTTTACTTTATGTATGAAATGTTGCATCATTTATTTATTTCACCGAATTTATTTCATCGTCTTCCACAGTCTTCATATGAAATTTTACTTAATTTTATTAATTAGTTTTAACAACTAAATGCCTCTAATCAGGAATGTTATTTTACGATCACATTACGTTTCCTGATTAAAAAAAAAAAAAAAGAATAGCAGATTGGAAAAATTTAAGAAAGCTCTGCTACTTAAGTTGCAGAATTGTGAGGATGTTCCATTGCTTATTTACTATAATTAAAATCACTTATTGAGTTTTTTATATATCCGATGTTGTTCGTGTTAAAATATTTCCATGCTCAATGTTTTAAATTAAAAAAATATATATATTGCGAAACAGAAAATGAATTTACTGTCCGAAATATCTTTTTAAATTGAAAGGAGCATATCAATTAAATGCGATGGTTTTTAAAAATCATCGATAGCTAATTTACCCTTTCCTGACTTAAAACATACGATTTTAAATTTTTGCCTCACTCTTTTACCGACTATTTTAATGATACGTATTCGTTAATTTACTTTTAGTACAGCAAGATCTGTAACAAAATTTAAGCAATAAACCGGAACTAATTTTTTAAAAAATAAACAAATTAAATAATTAACACAAAATTTAAAAAAAATAAAAAAATCTATATAAATTTTGTTTGAAAAATAAAAAATATTTGCTTGAATTTTTTTTTTTTTTGTATCTGTTATTGTAAAAAAAATATATTGAATATTATGAAACAAGAAATTGCATTAATTTATCATACAGAGCTTGTTAAAGAAAATATTTCTTTAGGGAAAATAAACCATTACGAAAGATGTGGACACGTTTTATCTTTTCTAAACGTCTGAAAATGCCAAGGTAAAGTAGGTTATGAAAACGATGAAATGTGTACTGACACCCATTAAAATTGCAGGATGGGGTAAGGAATTCTAATAAACGACTGGGAATACCCATAGACACAAACATTGGCTGCTCGTGGAAAAAAAGGTAACACCCTTTCGCACATCAGGGAAGGGTGTAGGAGAGCTCTAGCCTTGACTTTACTGTGTCTTCTTTTTTCTAAGATTACCAGAATGAAAACTAGGAAATATACAAAATTAGAATAATGGTCTGAAAATGCAGTTGTTGCTGAAATCACTTTGGAAAATATTATATAAGTTATTTGGAAAAGGAGTTGTGCTAATAATAAAAAAAATCTTTATAAAATCAAAAATTAAATCTACGATCTCAAATTTCAAATTATCATATGAGAACATGATTTTTAAGTCATTATTTGTCTTAATTAATTTAAGCCTTTAACCAGTTTAAACCGGTATATTCAATTCAAGGTCCAACGGCTAATTTGTAAAACTTTAAAACTAGAAATGTATGTATAAAAATGGTCTAAATTACTTCCCGAAACCAAAATGTTTACCAAAACGTTTTTCTTAATACTTTCAAGCCTTTCACTTGTAACATTTATTTTAAGGTTTAATTTAACAAGCTTTTATCAACTTATAGATCAGTTACTGATTCAAAACAAAATATCTAAATGCTCTTAATTAAATCCCATTCTTGCGAGTATTATGTGTACAGATAAACAAGATAAATCAGTCGTTCTCGATTTGAAAAAATAAAAATAATAAATAAGCTCTTGTTTATTTAACTTGTAGTAAGAAATGAAAGCTGTGCATGAAAGCCCATATAGAAATGTTTCACTTGAAAGCATTCCTTGATAAATCATTCTTTGACAATGGCCGAACGTTTCTTTTCATTCCCTGTTTATGAAGGTGAGATAACACTACATTAGCAATAAAAAAAATGCAATGATCCGTATCTTTCTCATTCTAGAGAAAGTTCGTTTTTCAAGGATGACGCGCTTAGTACAATGCCAAACCTATCGAAATTTCTTGTAAAACATGAGTCTTTTTTTCATTCCTCTGTTTTAAATACAGTATTCTATGAGGATTTCTATTTATTGAACTCGATTTCTGAAATATTACTTTTCTTTAGTGAACTTTTGGCACATTTTGTGGAATGAAATCACAATTAAATCGTTTTAAAGAAACATTTAAAAAATATTTCTATCATCAAAGTTTAAAATAGATTTTATCCCAATGATTATTCTATCATAAAAAGAAAATACTAATTTTCAATTTCAGTACAAAAGTATATTGCGCAGCACTCAAAAGCATTTGCGATCCATGAATTTTTTACACTACTAATACAACGTCAAACTGATACAATGATATAATTATATAATACAGATTTATAGCACAGATAAATATTCAGGTATTTGTTATTTATATATTAAATTATAATATAAAATCAAATTTTAACAGAAAGATGTTGTTAATTTAAATTTTAACTCCAGAAATTGTAGTTATTTCCCTAATAGAATTGTATGTAAATAAATTGTATTTATTGCAATTGTAATTATTGTATTTAAATAAAAAATATATATGTGGGACTATACTAAAATAGTTACTTTTAAGGATTATTTGATTTTATAAATAAGTGGAAAAGTGATATGAATTTATTCAATACGATGTTAAGAATTCTCGAAAGAAAGTAAAAACAAAATAATGTGGAAAAAATTAAATTAAAAAAAGCAATAGATTTTGAAATTTCTTTTTAAAACAGCATTTTTATTTATTGAATTTTATTTAATATTCTTTGTATATGAAATGCTTTAGCATGTAAATTTAATATCTGAAAGTATTTCATACAAACAGTAATGGATTAAAATTATTATGGACTCTCCCTAAATATTCATTTATCTACTTTTAAATTTCAAATGATTTGTAAATACTTCTTTACTATTAATAAAAATAAATTCTTGTGTGTGTGCACATGTTGAAGATTTACAGGCCAAACTATTTGACTTACAGTTATCGAAATTGGTGCATATATACTTCAGAAGTTAGAAAAGTGAAGCTTGGAACGATAGTTTTGAAATTTTTAGTTAAAACCTGAAATAAAAATTTAAACAAAATGTTGATATTTTTCCAAGATAACTTCCAAAAATATTATTGCATGAAAAAAATTATATTGTTTATATTGTAGTTGCAAAGTTTGTCTTTATAATGATGTCAATTTAATAAGCGGGCAAATTTTTGGAAAAGAATTTTGACTATTTAAAAAATATATATATTTATCTTCCATCAATAAATTATATTGTTGTCGATAAATCCAAACTTTTCGTTGTTTCTTTAAATATTTAATAACATGATTTTTCTTCCATTATCATAAGCCAGAGGATGGATTCTATTTAATACTTGTATGGTTCACGAAAGAAAAAAAAAGTGAAGTTACAATACTGTGAAAGTTAGAAGACAAACCATTTAGGTTCTTCATAGCGCTTTGATGTCATAAGATGATCTATAATAAAACAAGTTCATATGCACAAAGAATATAGCATTTGTAAAATAATTGAGTAATGCGGTTTTAATGTGTGATAATTTGCAAGCATCATGGACATGAAGTTACATCTTTCCGAATTTACTAGACTTAAATAAAACCAATAATCCTGAAAACCAACAGGTCAACGATTGGTTTTCATACATATTATTCCATGTAATTTTAGGCTCTTTCGCCAAAAAAAAAAAAAAAAACCTTACAAATTTATGTAATTTTAATCGTCTCTGTCATTAATTATAAATATTAATTCTTTTTTATGTAATAATTGATTTACTCGACTTTTTTCTATTAAATGCTATGAAATTTGTTATTTTAAATTTATACTTGGGATAGATATATACAGCTATATAAATATGTATAATCAGAAAATTCCAAGCATTTGTATTATGAAAAAAGCATAATTAGCACTTAATTCAATTACCTTGTTCATCAGAACTAAAAGAATGAATATTGTTTCCTTCACGTCCATGATAAAAAAAATTAATTCAACGTTAAATACGCAAATACGTGAAAAATAAGAAATGGTATATTTAAAATTAAATATGCAAAAGTATAAAATCAAAGCATTAGTTTTTTTTTTTTTTTGTCTTCTTTTTTCAAAGAACTTTTCTGAACTGTTTCATATTTTTTTAAATAATTATTATTGAAAATTGAAGATTTGAACAATTTTACAATTTCCAAATTATCATAATTTGACAAATTTTCAGAGCCAGATTACTTCAATGATTAATAATAACTTGAAACGCATTAGCATATTTTCAAAAGAATGCAGATAAAAAAATATCAGAAAATAATTTGAATAGAAAAAAAAGTTTGGAAGAAAATCCAAATGCAGTCATTGTTATATAGTTATTTCTGAAATTCCATCATTTTTTAATAATTTATTTGGCTAATAACACAGAATTTTGTTAAAACATCGCATGCTTTTAAACGATCTGTAAAAAAAGATAATAAATTATCGTTCACAATAAGTTTAATCTAGATTTTGAGAGTCATTATGTAATAAATATTATTTCAACACCAACCTTCAATATCAGTTGTCTTCGAACTCTTATTAATAACGGTCTTGATAAATTGATATCTAAATAGGATAAATAGATAGGTCTTGATTGTCTCTAGAACTGATTGTGAAATGTGTAATGACCATCATTACTTTCAGATTCAATATGATAACATTCTATATGGAAGTGGATTCGGAATAATGAACACAGAAGTTGATCAAAATATATTTTGTTGCTGTAGGTTTAATTGTAAATTATTAAAAAGATTCTCTAATTAAAAATAGACACATAAGCATAAATTCAAAGCCTATATTATTTCAAAAATAAAGTAACCATTTGAGGCAAATCATTAATATCGTAAGACAAATCCTTATTCATTTGATCCTTTTGTAGTTTTTTATAAAAGAAATCTTAAAGGATATAAATATTTTAAAATAAAATCCATTCAGGTGAAAAATAGCAGCCAGTTGCTTGTTTTTCTTGATTAAAGGGATCAAAATATAAGGGAATTTTATCTGGTCATTATAAAATTATTACCATTTATAAAAATATTATTATTACCATTTATAAAAATTTTAAATCAAATAACTTCTTTTTCATTAGAGAACAAAAATTTCCTCAAAAAATTTTTAAGGTTTGGAAATTGCATTTAAATTTTTAAAATTCCAATAGTAAATTTGTTGAAATTTAATTCATTTTTAAAGCTTCTCTTTCAGTGAGCAGTAATATTTAAAAATATAATTTCATTATTTAATCCTATAATTAATTTAATATAAATGTTTGCTTTATTATTTAGTTATTTCACAATGTCAATTTTTCATAGTCCAGTTTATTTTTTCTTAATTTCAATAAATAAATAAATAATAATTCGCCATTTTTCGAGATGCTTCTTGTCTTTTAATTTTTGAATTTTCGATGAAGTAGAAAAAAATTAAGCTACTAAATAATTAGATATAAAATTTTCTTATTAAATATCTATAAAAGAATAAAATTAAAAAAACAAAAGTCCAATGATCCCTATCAATTTAGTATCAATCTTTTTCAAAGTCATAAAAGATCTACACACAAGTTTATAGCATCTTCACAATAAATTTTAGGCAAGCTTTTATAGTGCTTAAGTTGTAAAATTGCTTTCATGCCTTTTACACCTGCAATTTTAATTACTTCTACACTTTTACGGCAGTAACTAACGCATGTCGTGAAACTGCAAGACTCACTTTTTTTTTGTTTCTTCTTTTCCTGCTTTTTTTCCCTGTATTATCAGATTAATTATCTTTTCGATATACAGTTTAATCCCAGTTATAAAGCTCATAAATCTTGACTGAGGAAATTACAGTACATTCTGTTTGACGGTAAAGATAATCTGTTTTCTTTTCTTTCATTATTAGAATGGGAAAAACTGAAAGACATGAATATATTTTAGCGACACAGTTACAAAGGATTCTTATTAGATTTCGCGAGGAACTAATAAAATTAGTGTCTTATACGACTAGGAATGACACCGCAGAATTTATTCTTTGCAAATCATTCGGTAATGTAATTATAAGCGTCCGCCAATTTTATTTGCATTTGTTGATAATATATGGCATCAACTACTTCTCATGATTAAAAGATTATTTTGAGATAGGTGTGTTCCGAATCATTTTCAAATAATTGTTTCTAACATTGCAGTAATTCAATTCTAGGAAAGATGCGAAACATAATATTAAGCATCATTGGGATATGATATCTTTCATTTATTTAAGAAATCGAATAACTTTTTTTTTAAATAATAGAAATAGAATTTCACAAAAAATAAAGTTATATCCCACAATATTTTGATCATTTCAGTAAAATGGCATGTAAAACTCTAATCCTTATGTGTCGAATTATCTTTTGAAATGCGAATTTTTTTTGAATAGGTGACTTAATTTGTTATGGAAAATAATTTTATATTATATTATTTATTAAATAAAACTTATAAGAATGTTTTCGGTTGAAATAATAAAACTGAAATATTTGTGAAATCAGGAATTAAAAATTTAAATTTGTAGCATAATTTAGAAATTTCAATTATCTATCTATCTATCTATATATATATAACATCAGAACTCATTGTTATTGTTATTATTTTACTAAGAAGAATTAACATAATTTTACTTTCGAATGTTGAAATTACTGTCTTGTAATTGAAAGAAAAAGAAGAACCGAAAGGACTGATCTCTAATTAAAAACAAAATCTTACTTTAACAGAAACTCTAGTTTTAAAGAATTCAATTAAAAGGGGCATTTGTTCTCGGGTTTTAAAATCCCGCATCCTGCTGCTTCCAGCTTAAAGACGCATATAAAATTAGGTGATCAATCGTCGTATAGGCGGAGCTTGCCAAGCCTTCCTACTTAAAGCAGTTGGTCACCGGTCATGCAATTCTGGAAGAACAGCTACTGATTCACACCCACAACCAATTTTACGTAATACAAGACAGAATTTTAATTAGGTGTTATTACTTTCATTCAATACTAAAGGTTTTTCCTAAGAGGTACTTTAAAAATTATAATAAATTGAAATTCAAATGCTCCATGGTCTCTCTCTAATAAATGTACGGTTCAGATATGCCTTAAGTAAATAATATTTGTTCAAATGCAGATTATCACTGTAATTTACAAATCGAAGTCAATTTGAAATGTGAACAAGCATTTCGCAAACACCTTTTAGAAACTATAATTGAGAAAGTTTTAATTATTAACAAACATAATTCCTAATATACATAGTTTACAGATTAATATATAAACATCAGAGTTCCTTTATCTTCTTTTAAATCCTATCTTCATTCATTGATTTTTAGATAAGTTATCTTGATGATGTGATGCTTGTTTTTTCTGTGCACCTGAACTGAATGGTTCTTCATCACCGAGACCTTATGACTGGTTTAATTTTACTTAATTTAGAGAATGCTATAAGCCTAAATATTTAAATACTTGTCAGATGTTGCATCTGACAAGCAATTAGAAGAGAATTGTTAATTAAGGGAGAGAAGGGGGTGGGGGGACAATGGTAAGATTGAAATTATATAAATTTAAAAGAGATGAAGGTTACGTGAATGTCTGTTATTTGTTTGTTAACAGATTCTAAAACCCTCCGAGTTTTTGAGCATGTGTTAGGATGGGTTAGATTCTTCAAAATAGGAGTAAGAGGAAAGCTGAAAGGAACAGATGTCTATATTTAACAATAAAGTAAGTTCTGAAAATGACGCACATCCTTCCGTGTGTCGCCCCTTAGTGAGACAGAACCGCCTGTGGTCTTCTTAGAATACTGAAACGAGCAATAGCTGTGAAGTATTGAATTTGATTCCTTCTAAAAATATAAAAAATAAAGAACAAAAAAATAAACGAATATTTTTTTCCGAAAAAAGTAATCAGCTTTTTCTGTTCTTATAAATCTTAGAATCATATGTTAAAGAAGCCACTTTTTAAAGAATTATGCATGTGATGCCAAAAGCATTCTTTGTTTGAAAGTGAAAGTAATAGTGGGAAAAAAACTACATTACTTATTTATTTCCTCAAAAGTAAGCAAATATTTTTTTACACGTAATAAAAAAGGCTTTATTATAAAGTTTGATATTTTAATAAAAATATTTCCTCGTCAAAAATAATTTGGCAGAAACTATAAACGCTTTATAAAGAATAATAAAGTATAATGCACGCAAATATTTTTATTGAAGTTTTGAATTATTTTCTAAAAACTGATAAAAGAGTTTAAGCAAAAGACTAAGATGTCATTTACAAAAGCATTTTATAAAAACAATCGTGATATGTATTATATCAAATAATTTCATTCAGCTTTCCTTTCAAAAATTTGTTTTACTAATTATTGAATATATTTATTTCGTCTCTGAAATATACGTATTCTCTAATTAGGAAGTAAATTGCTTGAGAATGAACAATGACTGCCATTGTCAATATTTAAACGAAAAATACTGTGTTTCGATTACATAAAGCACAGAAAATAGATTTAAAAACTTATTATTGTTTCACATAATTTGAATTTTTATGGAATCGAAATATTGAGCAACCTTAAACGGAAGAATGAATAAAATGATATCAATTCAAATTCAAATTATTTCAGTACCAAAGTGAGCTATATATTTTGAAATGTTCAAGGAAAGGGAGAGAGGATCAATTTTCTATCTCATGGAATTTGTATCATTTTTCCAAGTTTTTTTCTTAAACTTTCATTATTTATTTTTAACTCTTTTCTTCAAATATCAGAATGAATGTTATTTACTGAAATTTCTTCGATATTTACGCAAAAGGGTTCATTTTGTGCTTAGCTTTATTGAATGCAAAAGAGAAATGAACGTACATTTTGAAAACGTAATACTTAAACGTTTATAATCCAAGCAAACATTGCATTTGAAATCTGAGTTCTTGCTTCTAAAATTTGATACATATTTACAGTTTTGGTGTACAAATCTCAAATTTAATTCCATTTATCTAGTCCCTTAAGTTTTTGAATTATGAATCACAGCTCACATACATATGAAAAGACAAATAGATTATTCTTCGAAAAGAAATTTATCCAAAATTAGGTACAGATTTAAAATTTTGAAGTAAAGATAAAATTGATTGCATTTTTCTCATCTGCCGAGGTTTTTAAGTCCGTTAGCTCACATTCTCATGAATCGTCAAATTCTTTAAACAACCGATTCTTTAACAAATTTGGTCTAAAATTTGATGAAAGCTATAAAATTATATGGCGAATGTTATTCATCACATTTTTTGTGATATGTGTATAAAGATATTACAGTACACAGATATATGGATATATAGATAAATCTCCCATTGATAGATATAATCTTTTAGTTAAAATTATTTTTCAGTTATATCAATTTCGCAGACAGATAAATTTAAGTTTCATTTTTTCGGTAATTTAAGGAAGTTTGAAGATTATAGATTTATCAGATTATCGAAGTCGAATTTCCCTACCATCTGTAGTTGATATACGGTAAAGAAAAAATGAAAGTAATATCACAAATATCGAGAAATTCGATCAATACTAAATGTGCTTCGCTCCCACATGTTTGTTTTCAGTGAATAAATAAAACATTTTCATAAAAATTCGTGGAGCTGATAAACATACACTTCTCTTTGCCGGAACTAATTGGTGTATTATCTGCAAAAAATAGCGCTGGCCAAGTTGCATAAATTACCGCAATTTGTTAAGCAACAAAATGCGTTTTATTTTATTTATTCTTTTTATTCTTAAGGCATTCATATAGCCTTTACAGAACCCGGATCAGAAGATAGATGCTCCTTCAGTTTAAAGACCTCCGATGAAATTACAGCAGATGTTCTTGTCGAACAGATCTTTTTTCTGTCATTTCAAGGAAATGACAGAACAATGCCAAGTGAAGAATTTCGCCAGAAGTTTATGAAATTGTGGGTAGTTCAGTCTGCGATGCTTTCTGAAAGATGACTTCAAAAAATTCATGGACCAATGATTTGAAGAGTTCATGTTTTCATGGAAAGTTTTTACCAAAATATAAAACTCTATTGTTGGAGGAATTTCGCAGAGGCAGAAGAAAAAAAAAAGTCCTGCAAAACGATATCGTTTGAAAAATCGTAGATATTAAGATTTTCTTTTTCATGTTTGTCAACCCCTTATTTATCATTTTTTTTATATTCAAAAGATGTATAAGCATGGCTCTTATTTTACAATATTCTAATTGGTTAGAAATTATATTTGCCAAAACAATTTTCTATATAAAAGTTCAACATTACAAAGTCATTCACAGCAATCCAAATCTTTGAAAAATTTAAAAATTACTGAAGTTGTTTCAATAAAATAATAATGTGGTTTAATTAATTGAAAATAAAGACTAAATAGCTGACATTACTCAAATAAGAAAATAGAATGGTATTAAGAACCAAAAAAGAAAATGAAAGAATAAATGGGACAGTGAAAATGACAAAAATAAAAACTACAAAATCAGTAACAGTTCATTTCAAAAAGATAAACAAGTTCACAAAATCAAGTCACAAAAGTTCACAAAAATGAAAAGTAAATGAAATAAAAAGGACTATAAAAAATGGAAATTTAAATAATAAATAGTTTCGAAATTTTCGGCTGGTTAAAATTTTATATTAGAACATCCATGAGCTTTTATTCCCTCAGTAAATAATTAGATTTTCACTAGCAAAGATATTTATTACGTTATTTTCTGTATCGTTACATCCAGGAGCTATATTTTAAACTTTAACTACAATCTGTTCAAGTTTTCGTTCAGTCACCTGATTCTAATCTCTTTTTTCTAAAAATATATAAACTAATGGTATATAACTAAATATCTAAACTAAAAGTTTGTTATATCAATGCAACCAAACTTTATCGTCGTCACAAATTATAAAATTACTCAACAAGTTTTTCGAATCTATTAGCCAATTCATTGATACAGATTTTCTTTTTCATTTATGAAATGATATGATTACTTTATCAGCAAAACCCTTCACATTTTTTTTTTTTACTACGACTTGCCTACAAAAGGTAAACAGTTCAATTACCAGATACTTATATGATAATTTTATTCTTTCATAAATTCCAAGTATCTACAACCACAATTAAAACAGCAGAAAACAGATACAAATATTTTCTTTCTTATTCTACAGCAGCCAATTAAGCTTTTGTTTCCCGTCGGGACAAGTTTGTGGGTGTATGAGCTATACGCTAAGCCACCCACTAATAACAACTTCTTTATTCTGCTTTCTCACGAAGTGGTGGAATACAATAAAGCGTTTTTGCGTCTTAGCAGCACCAAGTCATGCAAATATCTTGTGAAGACGCTTTACATAAAAACTCGTAGAGCTCTTTTGCTCTAAATCGTGATCCTTTGCTGAAGGGATACAGAGGATAATAAATGCATTTGATGATTAATTGTTTGATGTTTGATAAACAATAAACGTATAACGCCCACAAATCTAAGATTCATTATAAAAGATGACCGCTATCTTAAAAATTAAAACTCTCTACTAGTTCAAATGCAAGAAGTAGGATTTCTCAAAATAAATAAAACTTATACATCAAACTAGCATAAGAACATGAAAAAGCTAAAAGATAAAAAGCAGAGAAATCTTTTTAAAATTAAATCATCTATATACATATTCAATTGGCTAACGTACAGTCTTGTTACTTACTAACGAATGGTAACAGGAAAATATAAATGAACCATTGTAACGAACAATGTAGACCACTTCATGGAACACTTAGATACACTTCGTTCAAAACTTCTCTAAAGTAATTACTGCAGGAAGAAATAATTATTAAAAGTATCAGGGGAAGGTTCGCCATGTCACCGAACCTTCCACCCAGTCAAATGGCAAAAAATACAACCGAAATCAAGATTTTGGCATCAAACAGAAAGTTTAATCCAGCGTGAAATTAGACACAATCGACGTCAGACACGTAATAGCTCTAACTTGAATCGATAAAGCATGAAATCCGTTATTTCATAAAACAACTAAAAATTTTACGAAATAATTCAACTATATACTTAAACAATAATATACACAAGTAATAATTTGTAATAGAGCTGATTATGTATAATTCATATTTTCCAGTATTATTAAATAACAGAGGAGAATTATAATAAATGTTTTCTTTATTAAGGGTTTATTCACTTATCTGTACTTGTTTTGGAATAACAAATATAAAATTCTAAATTGTTGACATAAATGATTATATGTTATTAAAATTATAAAGATTTCTTCAGATTATAAAGATTTCTTTAATTATAAAGATTTCTTAGATTTAAAGATTTTAAAGATTTAATTATAAAGATTTCTTATAAAGATTTAATTATAAAGATTTCTTATAAA
>JAPMOQ010010989.1:4060236-4129206 GCA_026543055.1 Argiope trifasciata | reverse complement strand
AAGATTTCTTATAAAGATTTAATTATAAAGATTTCTTATAAAGATTTAATTATAAAGATTTCTTTCTTTTTCCTGAATCAAATAGTGCGTTATTAACTAACGAATACAAAAATTAAAATAGCATGATTCTAACGTACAATAAATAATAATGCCACTCTGGAAAATTTTCAAACCATATTTCATACTATTGCAGTTTTCTATTGTAATAAATAAATAACACCGTGTGGGATGAAATTATTCATAGCTATATAGGTTGAATTCATATATTGAATTATGTGTGCAATTCATCATATTCGTTCATGCTTCAATAAAAATAATCCAATTGAGTTTTACCAATAAATTTTTGATATCAAACAATATAACAATATTTATTGCGTTCAATTACTAATTAATTTTACTCTCACTTTAATAACAGTCTGAAATATATCGTTAACACACATTTTAGTTATATTTACTTTCCATTTTGAAATTATATAAGAATCTGTTTGGGAACGTTCGTTTTTTTGTTTGTTCTCAGAAGCTATTCATATAATTACAGTTAACAACAATTCGATGATAATGTAAAAATGACCAGTTTGAAGAAAGCTTTGTATCTGAAATTTTACAAGATACTTAATATTCTAAATGAATAAGAGTAAGAAATTTTCAATATTATATTATTTTTATACCTATTGCAAACAGATAAATGCTTCAGAAATCGAAATATTAAAAAGCAAGGCCACAATTAAATAAAAAAGAAATTGGTGTAACTTTTTTATCGAATAGGAAACATGTGTAACTCTAAGACAACGGATATTTTGTTTTACTGTCAATAAAAATGTAATTAAATATTATCTCTTTAATTATTTCCACATTCTGGCTGACAAATCGAAGAGAATAATCTCTGAAATTGCATGATTGAAATGGAATATTTGGACAATTTACCATTTAGTATTTGTATTTAAAAAAAAACTATTTTCCTCTCTTCTTTTATTTTAAACAAATTTTCAAACTTTACAAATTTATTAAATTCTTCAGTATTGAGAAAATAAGCTTACTACTAAAATAAAATACTTCCCTGATATAATTTTTTTTTACTGACGTATATAATCCTACTATAAATGAGCATAACATAAATAAAAAATATATGTGAGCAAAATTGTGATACCATAATTTTCCCATTCATAAAACTTTATTTTTTAAGCACTAACGTTCACTCTTGGCTTTCAAATTTTTCATTAGCTGTCAGCTTTAGTAGAACTTTTGAAAATGGATTCAGTCTACTCTTGTTTCCATTGTTAGCGTAATAGGATATACGCAGATATTATCAGTACAGCAGTGAAAAGTAAAAGCAGAAGTTTTCACCGGAAAGAGATCTAATACTAAATCATGTAAAAATCTGGGAAACAATAACTCCCTTTTAATGGCCTCTTCGTATAGTTTGCATCAATGGAAGGTGATATGTGACCTCGAAAGATAAGATTACAGCACATTTTTCAATTGAAAGTCTCCACACTATTAACACAGTATTTAAAATGAAAAAAATAATAATCTCGCACGCGACCAAAATAATGGCAGTGATAATAAAAACATAAAAATGAGAAAACAATGTAAGTGCGGCAATTTCAGACATTATTTTCTCATTTGTCAGCCAGAATGTGGAAATAATTAAAAAGATAATTTTTAATGACAGTAAAACAAAATAACCGTTGTCTTAGAGTTACACATGTTTCCTATTCGATGAAAAAGTTACACCAATTTCTTTTTTATATTGTGGCATTACTTTTCAATTTTTCGAATTCTGAAGCATTTATCTGTTTGCAATAGATATAAAAATAATATAATATTAATTTTTTTTATTCCTATTCATTTAGAATCCCAAACAAATTCTTGTATAATTTCAAAATGGAAAGCAAATATAACTAAAATGTGTGTTAAATTTATATTTCTGACTGCCATTAAAGTGAGAGTAAAATTAATTAGTAACTGTACACAATAAATGACTGCAATAAATATTATTAAATTATTTGATATTAAAAATTTATTGGTAAAATGCCATTGGATATAATTCTAAGGAATTTCGAATGGCAAATCAAAATTTCATTCTTTTGGAACAGTCTTTGCAGAAAAATAAGCCTGAGATAGTAATATGCATCTCACTGGTTTCAACTAGTTTTTTAGTAAAACTTTCATAAAAAAGTGTTAAAAATTTGGGTTATAATGAATGATTCTTCAGTGAGGCAATTATAAAAAATTTTATCACAAATTGTATTCAAATGTAATTAATACAATAAAAAATTGTATCAAATAGATTCAACTTAATTAATTCTTGTCAATAATATCTAAATTTCAAATAAGTCAAGCAGGTTCTTTGGCAGTAGTTATAATTTACAAACATAAAAAGTCTGTTTGGTTAAGAAATTGATAAAATTATGAAAATTTGTCCTTTAAAACTAAAATGGATTGTGCATTTTATATTTGTTATTTTAGGAGCGCTTTTTAAAATTTTTGGCTGCTGCGACCAAAATACAAGACGCTATAGATATCAGGAACATTAATCGTAGAGAGCATCACGAGAACGAAACATTAATTTGTTTATATGACTTTTTAACATGAATGCCGTAAGGAGGTGAAAAAAAATTATGTCATGCTTTTTGAATCATGCATCCTTGCTTTGCCACTAGGTGAAACTTAATTACACTTAACTGGATACCCTTAAAACACTTAAATAGATGAAAAAAATGTGTACAATGCTCGTCCATTGATTAATCTAGATACTCGTTATCTTGATGAAAAATTTAGAACTACGCATGTTTTCTCTCAATAATACAATCGCAATGACCATTTTATTACATTTTTAATCAAGAGTTGCTCTAATTTATGAGCGTTATAAAAGCAACATGCAATATGTAAATAATAATTGCATTAAGTGTGCAATTATTATTTACTCTCCTGATAATAATAATTGCATACTTTTAGTGAATGTTTGTATCATAAAATGCTTGGTTATAAATTTTAGGCATTCATTGAAAAACATGTTTATCATTTATTAAAAAAAAAATTCTGTTTAGCTTATCTTATAGCATGTGTGTAAAGATGAAATTTTATAAACGATTTTATACTCACTTTTTTGCACAGTAGAACTCTGAAATTAACACATTTTCAATGATAGCATAAAATTTAATATTTTCGAAATTTCATTTCTTTGCAAACTTGGTTAATATTGATTTTATGAAAATAATACTTTCTTTTAAAAAGCTCAAGAAATAAACTGATTTTAAGAATCTATAATATTTAAAATAATACGACTTAAAAATAAGAAATAAGGAAAGTAGAAACCTTGATTAAAAATTAAAAACAATTTCTCTCTCTCTCTCTTTTTATGCCAGTGAAGAAGAAAATAGGTTCTGAATAAGACAATTTTATTCGAAATTATTTTCCAAAGGATTTTTAAACCCATTTCTGCAACATGATAGTCAAAAAAAAAATGTAAAAAAACCATAATTTAACTAAAATTAAGAAATTAATGAGATGTATAAATCTCATAAATAACTAAATGGTTAAAAAAATTAGCTTGAATTTTTATTTAAAAAAGATCATTTTAAGAAATTCTTTCGTTTTAGCATTACTAAATTTATTTCTGAAAAAAAAATTCTATCAGAACTTGAAAATAACATAAACTTTCCTTTTATAAATTTCAGATATTTTTTTCACAGTAAAGCTGTAATCACTCTGACATGGATTATAACTTAACTTTACAATGAATCCCGATGAATATACGCCAGAGATTCAAATTCGATTCAATTTAGAAGTTCAAAGGTGAAAAGATAAGGATTTCTGTCAAAAATAAATTAATACGCCCCATTGATCTAAAATATTTATGTTTTTTGCAATGATTGGCGGTTGCAGCAAGTGAATTCGTGTTTTTGACACTAAGTCAGAAAAATAACTGTTGGGAAACGTGATGTCTGCCACCAATTCTAAATTTATGGGCGCATTAAATCATCCAACCGGTGCATTAACATTTGCCACACGCATTTCAAGTGTTTTTATGTACATTATAGATGCTCTTTTGAACAACCCTATAAATTCAAAACCACGTTCTCTCTATAGAAAATTTGCTATAAATATATTCTGTCATATTAAAATAGATGAGCAAGAAACGCTATTTGTCGACATAAAATATTTATGCAAAATCAGAGAAGAATACACAAAAAAGATTAAAAGATAAACAAATTTAAAAAAATTCTATATATTTTTTTCTGTCTGTGGCTGATTTCATTGCGAGTTTTCAGTTATTGCGAGATAACTGATTGCTAAGAATTTTTTTTGAATATTTCTCTATAATGTTTGTAATTTTGTAAGTTAAAGATAGAGAAAGGAAAAATCATTTATTTTTTATAATACAACAGCTTGAAATATCTATCAAAAAACTAACACAACATGTTAACAAAACGAATCAGTGAGAAAAAGTTTTTCAAAATATTCCTCTCTGTGACCGAAAGGGCGCCAAAAGTCTAACTCTCTCAGGATAGACTATTAAAATCAATAAATCATGCCAATTTAGTTAAAAATACATTTAATGACATTAAAGGACATGATTGACAAGGGGACAAAACTATTGAGGACAATAACATTTAACATATATGCATAAAAATAATACTCGGGGATTACATCATGCTTTACATTCGCTTCCAAGACATGGACTGATTGTTTATCGTAACGACCGATAGAGGGCCGAGGAACAGTTACGGTTACATCTCTAATTTATGTTGTTTAATTTTTCTATTTCTGGGAAATTCTAGATCGTAATATGAAATCAGTAAAGGAAATTTAAAACTAATTGCAAATGAGATTTTACTTTCTTTTTCTCTGTAAACCAGCAAAGTGTATGTTAAAGCGAAAATAAGTTGATGAAATTTCTATTCAAATATTGATTTTGTATTGTTATCATGTGAAAATGAATTCAGCAACAGAAATTTGAATAGAGGAACTTATAAATAATAACATTAATTGAAAAATATATAGCATATTTTTTTTAAGAAAATCCACGTAAAATTCTTTTAAAGCATTTAGTTGATAAACTATGATGATTGGAAAGTATATTTTATAAATACGATTGAGAGATTTCGCATATAAATTATTATAGCTTACTCATAAAACTAATTTGAAGTCTTTATCGATAAAGCCATTTAAATTATTGGGCGGCTTCAAAAAGAAGAAAAAGACTTCCAACAGAATTCCAATGCAAAATTCACTTTTAAACTTCCTTAAATTGTTCAAAACAAAATTGGGGACAAGAAAATTTCTGTTTAGTTTTGGGAAATGAATTTTACTTGACTAATTTGAAAGATTTGATTCATATTTATATATTGTTATTTTATTATATATTTATATAATAGAAAATTAAAACTTCTCGCGTGGAATATTATTTAAAATATTTTACATCTGTATAATAAGATGTAAAATAAAATTTATATCTGTATAATGTGCAATAGAAAATAAGTGATTTTAAATGAATAAAATTACAGTTGAAAATAATAAAAAATTCCAATATAAAATTGTGTATATATATATATATATATATATACATATATATTTATATTTATATATATATATAGATATACATATATATATATATATATATACATATATATTTATCTTTATATATAGATATAGATATACATATATATATATACTTTGTTTCACTACTATTTAATAAAAATTGCATTATAAAAAATGGATTATTATTTTATTTTGAGAGGTGGATTTAGGTAATTTGCTCTCCTAGTAGTACTCACTATGGGATCTTTCAATAAACTAGTCGACTAAGTTTCGCATTTCAACATATTTTTAATTTTAAATTATATTGATGATTTATTTTAGATATATACTTTTATTTTGCACTAGTGAAAAATCATAGGATGTTTTTATGCCTGCTGACTCTGCTACATTCACATTCATAAACAATATTGTTTAAGTAGAATCATTTATAAATACCGTCATTACACAGTGAATATATTGCAATAGATAAGAATTTGACAAATTACGTTTGACAAAATGTTGTTCTAATTTATAATACCTGGAATTTATATTTTTTGTAAATTCATAGATTTAAAGACAAAGTTCATGAATTCTTTTGAAAAAAATCTCTCATCTGTTTTTGGTCCTGAATCCAGCGGGTCTATGCAGTTGCCTTCGTCATTATTAGAGACGCATGATAGATTTTTTAATTTTTTTAATTCTATATCTTCTCAAAAGCCAGTGGAAAAACAAAACTAAAAGCATGAAATTCCTTTCCAATATTATTAATGACGTAAATAAAAGCAAGAGATGAATTCGATGTCTAAAAATCCAAATTTTATCACTTTCAACAAGTAATGAGTGTTCACCACTGCTACTGAAAATTAAGATGTATGAACATGGGGAGTAGTCATAAAAACCAATCTCAATTACTGGACTATTACCCGATCAATTTAGTTGATGGCAAAATTTTGAAGGAAACGCAACGACTTTTTCGTTATTATTTTTTTAATCTAATTTATATGATTGTAATACGACATAATTGCTTTCGTATCTCATCTGAAAGCAAGTCGAAATTGATTATATTGAGGAAACTGGTTGTAGCATATTATGATGTCTTGAGGAATCTTAGATTAATGAAAAAACTGGGCCAAATTGTAATGATTTTTAGTAAAGCTAATCTGATTATTTATTTCAATGAAATTAAATAGAACAAAAGTTGGTAAAACATTTAGCGCATGATAAAAAAGACAAATAAATTTTGCAAACATTATATTAGATAAATTTTACATACTATTGAAAATATTGCATAATATGAAAAGGCTATGCGACCAAATTTTGAGATTTCATTCCATACAGCTACTCACGATTATCAAACAAAGAAGAAATAATATGAAGGATTCTTCTTCTTCGAAACATTCTTCGAGAAGATTACAAAATCTTCGTAAAATTTTATTAAATTATTACTTATAGTTAGCTTAATTCTTTTAAAGACTTACTTCAGCTTTTAAGCAAGATTATGTATCATCATTATGATATCTTATTCGTTTCGTTTAGAGCATATTTATTTATGGAAAATGTGCAAGTAAAATTTTTGAAGATGTATTAGTTTCACAAACAAAACTAATTTCATAAATATTTTTTATGGAAATAAAATCTTTTTAAGAAATGATATAAATTATTGTTTTTCAGATAGATCTAGGAAGACTAGAGTATGACTTTGTTTTCTTTGATATAAGATACCCATTACCAATTTAAATTGAAAATCAACTACAAATAATCAACTTTATGGAAATGTGTTAAATTCACTCACTTGTTTATTTTTTTATTGAATTACATATGTTATTTCAGAAAAGAATTTGTAAATTGATTCAGGTTTTCAAGCCCGAATCCTCAGAAATGCGTAAATAAAATTCAAATCTACGAGTAATTTCCCATGTCTTTTACCATCCTAGTACAAGTAATATCTGCGTAAATTATTTTTTTTCTGGGATTTTTGATAACATTCATTCCTTTTCTAATTAAAAATTTAATATTGCCGTTGTTGATATTTCCCTGGTCTGATATTACTTCTAGGTTATTGCTTATTCTTATTTTGCTTATGGCTGGTAAGCAAAGCTTTTGTAATTTCCAGAACGTGATATTCTGGTTGGTAAGAAAGGAGTGAAAACAGGATGCAGGAGGTATTGCTCAAGTTGATGCGAATAATGGACAGAAAGTTCAGAGAAGGTAACGCAAACAAACTGAATGAAAGGCTGAAAGAATAAGAGAAGTTCCGCCATTTAAACCTCTGATGATATGGTTGGTGAAGAAACAGAACTAGTTGTGTCTTTTAAAACGTTTAAGGTATTTGACACCTCTCATCTGACTGTGCATCTCTTTAATATTTTGATTTTGTGAAAGATTCGTTTTAATCTGCTTTAAAGAACAAAACTCTAGTTGAAACAAAATAGCAATGTAATCAATTTGATGCACTCCTTTTTTTTCTAGTAGACCAATAAGTTAACCAATCTTTATTTGTTTTAAAATTTCGAGAAAAAAACCTTATTACTTTTATTGTATGAAATATCCAAAACATATAGAAAGGACATAAGTTGTTTCATATTTTTTAAATATTTAATGCAAACGTTCTCATGTAGAGGAGATTGACCAATAGAAATTCTCATAAACCTACTTCATAAACAAAATTTTAAATTGCTTAAAACAGCAAAAAAAAAAAAAAAATAATAATAATAATAATAATAATTATGTAAATGCATTGCTCTATCTTATATTTGAAAACAAAATGAAATTTGATATATCTGCAAAAAACTTTTAGAAATTATAACGAAATTCGGCCAGTTATGCTTATTCAAAAAATGAACGCTGATTTTATTGAAAGAATGGTAAGTTATTTGTATTTGTTTATCATATTAAAAGTAAAAATAAAGTAGAATATCATTAACTTCACAAATTTTTAAAACAGGCCTGATATAAAACAAAAGCTCCTATCAACCATCGTTATGTTTAAGAAAAATTGCAATGGTAATATGATGAATATTATTAGAAGTTCATAACCTAAAAATTATCTTAAAAAATACAGTTATTGTTTGTCAGTGGATTCTAAATACATTCGCATTTTTCAGCATGCGTTAGGATGGGTTTGAGAGGAAAGAAAAAAGGAAGTGATATTAACAATTAAGTTAACTCTGGAAATGCTCCCATCCTTTTGCGTGTCATTCCTTAATGAGATAGAATCGTCTAAAAGTGGCAGTCTCAGTATGCTGAAACGAACGGTAAATGCATGGGAAAGGACCTGATTTCTTTTATGTATTGAGTGGGAATATTATATATCCTAAGCGTGAAAATATTCGTCTGTATTGATTGTTCTCAGTGTTTTCGTTTTCTTTCTAGACGAAACTAGATAATAAATAGCAATTACATTAAAATTTTATCAGTACCAAAATAATTAATGAAGTCCCATGATGAATGATCTAGGTAAAATAATATAATAAAATATATCCTTTCATTTAAAACATTGAGGTAGAAAAGTGTTTATATTATATTATCTAGTTACAGAGAATTTTAAGGCAAAATAAAGATAAATAATTCGATACAGAAACAAACTCTGAACTCAAAGTTTCATTTAACTTTGCTTGAAACTGACGTAAATAAAAAGAAGTAGAATTAGCTAGAGGCCGGATTCCAGACCTACAAACCACTCGCCTCCAACCGTGTTTTTGTCAGCACCTTTCTCTTTGCACCTGCCTCTTATAAATCGCCAACGAAAGATTTCGAATTCACGAATTTTTTCACTGTTATTCTTGACATTTGCTGTAAGTTTTGTTTTATTTAAATATTTTTGAAAATGAGTATATTTGTACTGTGCTTTTGATGATGTCGTGAGATTTTTATTTTTAGTATTTGTAAAAATACAACCTTGAAAAATTCTTACAGTAGATAATTATTGCAACAGATTATCTTCTCTTCATTTAAAAAAAGTGTATCTGTTTTTAAATATATTCTTAAAGAACACGTTTTTAGCTTCTTATTTTTGAATTGTTAGATCTAGTACTTTAAGCCTTGAAAAATAAAAATAAAAGGAGGCGGGATTTCTTGAAGGAATCAGAATACCTTTTATCAGAACTTTTAAAGATCGTACTATATATTTTCATAGCAATGAATGACAAAAAAAAAAAAAAAAATGAAACGAAATTGAGAACAAAAAATGGAGAATGACTTAACACTTGTTTTAAATTATTATGCGTTTTTAAAGATCAAGATGTCTATTATTTCAGCAAAATTTTCTAGTCTGTTCAATTGATTTGTTTTCAATAACCATATGGATGTTTTTTTTTCTTGCAATTTTTTCAATTTGAAAACAAAGCAAACATTATTTAAATTTACAGAAAATTATTTAGATATTTACAGAAGTATTAAGATACTCTTAAATAATTGCATATATTTTAAATACACCAATAAATATTTATAGAAATGAAATGGTTAAGAGTTCAGATTAATCAGAATAAAGTATTAAGTATTCAAATTATCAGTAAATTTATTTTCAATATTCTTACTCATCATACGTAGACAAACGTTTTTTTTTTTTTTTTTTGACCAATAAGTGAATTTTAGATTATTAATTTTTTTAAAAAAATTGTATATTCTCAACATTTTTTTTAAACTTTTATTTCATTTGGTTTTTGTCAAACACTTTTAACCGATCTTTTAGACTCGTTGTGGTTTTTTCTCAAGATTAACCAAAAGATTTGATCTTGTTCCGAAAACAAAAATGTTTATAAGTGTCCCCAAACGTGATTTCAAAGAGGATTTTATTTTTAAATCGCATTGTTATCGTGACGAAAATTGAATTTATGCATTTGTCACGGAAAGACAGCAACAAACGAGTGAACTGTTTGAAACTTGAAGTCATAATAAAAAGATATTGCCAAATGTAATAAAAAACCTACATAATATTGCTTGCTTTTTTTTTGTTTATTTCTTCAATATAATAATCTGATGTCAATAAATATTTAACTTGATTTTAAATAAAGAACATTTTTTGCATAACTTGTAATTGAGAGTAAATCGTGAAGTGTTTTAGTATGTGATGAATAACAAGGATATTAATTCAATTCAAATCTTCTATAAATTATAAGAATACTAGTTTTTCTCTATATATAAACTGTTTTTAAAAAACTATTTTTTTTCTTTCATGCATGAATTAAAGTTTAATTGAAAGTTTTTAATAAAAAAATTGTTTTATTTTAAATTAAGTTATGGTTAATAAAATGTAAAATTGTGAACGCGCAAAACTTTTACATATTGCTGAGAAATGTTTAATAACTAGTAGTTATATTTAAACTAACTAGGAATAATTTGGAATTAAAGAAAAAAAAAATTAAGAGCAATCACAAGCAGGATCACCACAAAAACAAGCTTTTATCGGATGCATTAT
Organism: Argiope trifasciata; assembly: GCA_026543055.1. NCBI lineage: Eukaryota > Metazoa > Arthropoda > Arachnida > Araneae > Araneidae > Argiope > Argiope trifasciata. The sequence continues at coordinate 4,118,267 of JAPMOQ010010989.1, read as the reverse complement.
GTTCTTCTAATAAATGTGCTTGTATATTATTAACCACAAGAATTTGGCAGACAGTTGTTGCGAAAGAACTATTTGCATGCGATCTCCGGCGATTTTTTGGGAAGGAAGGTGCAATTAACCGATGGCATGCGACCAATGCATAACATCAAACAACCCAATGTGCATTTTGGACCTTTTTTTCTGATGGTTGGAAAGCAAAATTTGGAACAGTATTAATACAAAATCAGATAAAAATTCCCATGCATTTAAGTTCAGTTTTTTTTAGCTATCGCCTCTATATATTTGTAAAAAGATAGACTGCCGGATTGCCATTCCTTTAATAGATTTCATTCCTAAAAATATGAAATAATCCGCAATTTATACCAGAAGTATTGTAAATCAAACTTATCCACATTGCCTTCTTCGTTTTATAGTATCATACTAACGTATATCTCAACAAGCGGAAAGCAGGAATTTCCAAATTATGATGAAATAGACATATTAATTGCAACAATTGAGGTTTTCCCTACACAGAAAAATGTGCAGTAAAGTTTTTTTTTAGATCATTGGAGAACATTCGACAATGAATAATGTATTTGGGGTAGAGATGACATAAGGGCTTGAAACAAAAATCGGCAAAATCGGACAGTGTTTGGGGCTTGGGGTCTGGCTCTTTTCGTTTGGCTATTCATGATAAAAACTAGTTTATATAAGAAGCAAACAAAAGTTTAAGCAAGAAATAAGTGTTATAAAATATATTAACAATTTAAAAAAAATAAAATATATATTTAAAGGCAGAAATAATGCCCTAATTCCCGAAACGTATTAATTTTTTTTTTCTAAATGCCTGAGTTTTGATACACAAATAATGACTTCCCTTAACCCAAAAATACCCGAAGAGCAATATATGATAATTCTTAGATTTAGTATTTTTTATGTATATATTCTCAAAATATGAAATGAAAATATGTGATTTTCGAACCTCTTATTACAAGCTACAGATTTCTGGCTAACTATAATTAGTCTTGTGTTATTTCTTTTCTCTGGAAGATGAACAACGCATATTTGAAATTTAAATCAAAAAGAGCAGATATAATCACTCCAAGGGAAAGAGAATCAAGTACACTTTGTACAACTTTCATGTAAATGGACAATATACTTATCTCTAATTGAAGCTTTCTATTGAGTTTAAAAACTAGATTGCGCAAAACATTTTCTGTTTATCTGATTTTTTCAGCAAAGTAAAATTTTTTGATTCTTAGATGTGTCGCAAAATAAGTTTATTTACGGCACATGTAAATACGAGCGTATACATATTTTATAGCGACTATCTTATTATGATTTGATTCCTTTGTCTCTGAATATCTAAATATGAATTTATTGCCTTCTCTCCTTAAAAAAATAGTGTTTTCCTTTAGAGATTTTATAATATAATCTCGAAACTCTTGAATATGGGATAAGATATTGCTGTGAAAGTGTTTGCAGGATCAATACAGAGGTGAACATTTTATAAAATGCGCCTCGACTAAGATATTAATTACAGGTATTTAAAAATTATCCCCAAAAGTATGTCGCATTCAAAAACTTCTAAAACACCTATATTAGAATATATTTATTTTTTCTACATGTAATTAATAAAAGTGATTTCTCATTAAATCGTAAAAAGATTGACGCACTTTAAATTCTCCTCATAAAAAATTACATATCAAATAGAAAAGTGATGCGGTAAGTGTAGGTTGCTGAGCTTTAAAAATTTATATGTAAGGAGGGGAGGAAAAATTCATTTTCTGAACGCATTTTTCTTAATTTTTTTCTTTATAAAACCATTTTAATTTGTTTCTGCGCGCATTCGTTGTGAAGCCGCATTGATTTTCAATAGTTTACCTTTTAATGCCATTGAATATACGATTTTTAATGTATATTGCTGCTGTGTTCTCAAATTCCAGATTTTCATAGAACCCTTTAATGAAAACTTTATAATGAAAATGTATTGTTGATTCCAACTAAAATTTGGAATATAAATTTCTCTATTTGATGTAATAGTTTTCTTACTTAATTGTTAATTTGCAGATAAGTAACTGTTTATTTAAGAAGATTTTACACCTTTTTAATGCTTTAAAGCGTGAAAAAATTTCAGGTTATTTATCAATTGAAATCCATTATTTAATTGAATAAGCATACATCTTAATTTTGAGTTTTCGGTCTAAGTAATGTATTTCTACAAGAGCTTGAAGAATTGATAGGTAGATTCAGAAATTTCAGTCAAATAATTTTAATTCATCGTGTTTTTTTTTTATCCAAATAAAAAAAAAACCATTTAAAAAACTGATGAAATCGAAGACTTTTTCAGCTTTGATTTTGCTGTCACAGGAAATCTTTTTATATTTTTGAATGCTTATTTAGAAAAAAAATTTATAGTTTATTGTAATGCTCCATCTTCTGTTCTTCAATGAATTATGAAGTCAGCCAGATGTTTTAATCCGCCTGTCATAAAAATAGTTTATATGATTTCAATATCATTAAATTTTCACTTTATTTAGTATTGTAAAATCGTAAAATATTTTCATCTGTAATTTTTCGTTATTTCTATAAAATCTTATGCAAAAAAACCCATCAAACTCACCTGGTTTTTTTTTTTAACTCCTTTTATCCATTAGAAATTGATCCAGATATGGGGAATCTAAACACAGAAACCAATCTTCATCCGAACAGTAACACTATCCAATATATTTTGTAATCCACATATAGTAAGTATTTATAGCAAAAAAATATATATAAAAATTTGTACTGAATATCAATAAGTATTTAATGGAAAAAATCCTCATTCATCGATTTTTTTTTTCTTTAAAAAAAGCTCTTAAGCAGGATTTCACTAAAGTAAAAAAAATGTACACAGATCAGAGGAAACCCGACACGGTCCTGTTGGGACAATAAAAAACACGTATCTGTAACGCGGTCCGCCGATCCAGGTAGTTCGCAAACGCCTTGTCTCTTTTCCCCCATAAACAGGTTTCCGGCCTTCTTTGGGTTGCCTGCATGTCGCCAATACCTGTTGTGTTTTCTCGCCAAGTTATTCACATTTCTTCTGATTTTTTTTTTTTATCACTAAAGCAAAGAATAAGAGAAATTCCAAGAAATACTATCAAATTTTCCACAGAGCAAAATTTGAATAGATATTCGGGACGAAATATACATAATGCATGAGGATGACTTTAGTTTCGGTTGTCTTTTTCAACTTTAAATCGTACAAAAATTCACTTTGATGAGGCATTGGAAACAGAATTTTTTGCTTTATTTTATTTCAATTACTATAATTCAAAATAAGATAGGAACTTATACAAATGGAGACTATGAATTTCTATGAATTCTTTAAAATTTATTTCTGCTACTATGCTTTTTCCTACGATGTTTAAAAACACGTCAAGAATTATAAAAAATTCAGAAATTCGAGAAGAATTTATTCAGAAAATTCTAAAGCTCATTTGGAACATATTTCAATAGAATTCTTTGGCGGTTACGCTATTCTCTTTTTATATAATTTACATTCTTTTGTACACCGATGTAAAAAGAAATTTTTTGAATTCAGAAATTTTTTCTCTATAATGGTATTCAAGATGAATTTGAAAGGGAGAACTGTTTGGTTATTGCATTTGTGTAAGATAAGATATGATGCATTGCAATATTTTAAGATATAAGTTTTTAATATAAGAAAACAATATCGATTTTTTAAAATTTGAAGTGATTTAATCATAGTTGTACCTTTCCATAATATTTATAATATAAAAGAGTTGAAAAATTAATTCAAAATTCGATCATTATTGTTTTGTTTTCTTAAATTTAATTTCCTTTGAATAACTGCTGATGAAAATGTCAAAATTAATTTTTTATCTGCCCTAAAGCAGTCAGAAATGGTTATAAAATTTTAATTTAAAAAATTGAATAAATTTGCCATTAAAAAGTTAATAAAATAATATACATAATCATCACATTCTCAGGAACTCAGATTTCCTGGCATGTTTTCATAGGCTTATTTAGACTAACAAGAAATAAAAATGGTATGATTAGAATTCAGTTTTATTTATTTTAATTTTTGTTGAGCAATTCACATCATAATATTAATTTGTATTTGTTTATCTTTTCTCGTATTGGTTAGGTAAATGAACACGATATTTAAAGAGACAAAAATCAAATCAATTTTTTTAAAGTCAGTCATACAGAATTTGTTTTAATTTTCAGTTTTTCTTTTCGGAAAGATGTTTTTTATTTATTTGCTTTTTAACAGAGATAAAGAATTTGAGTATACGAAAGTTAAACTTTTTAAAATTCTTGGAATGAATGTATTTCGGGATAGATTACTTCACTAGACGATGGTAAATGGATTACTTCTAATAGACTATTTCTTCTTCCTTTTGCCTCTTAAGGATTTATCAAATATGAATGGGTGAAAATATTTCACTATAGAGAAGAAATATTTTATTAGAATATAATAGAGCAAGTACTGGAAGAAACCTACAATAATGATGGAACAACATTGTTATAAAATCTGCACGTTTTGAAACCTCCTTTTAGTTGTCAATCTGTGACAGTTCTTTATAATTTTAAGACAATATTAATGTCTTACTAGAAATAACTGTAACAAAAGTAAGGATTTATAAAAACTTTAAAGTAAGGTATTAGCAATAAATATTCTTTTTATTCTTTTTTTATGTTAAAATTCACAAATATGAAACATATACCGCGTTAAAATATTAACTAAATTCAATAGTATAAAATAAAAATTTTAATAAGATTTTAATGGCTGTTTCTTTTTAGAGATGTTTATCAGATTTGCACGAATTAATCAAAATATAAATCTGTTTTAATAATAAAAAGGAATGTACTCCAGTCATAACGGTTTCACAAAATTGCATAGGAGTTTTAATTATAAAATATTTAGTAAAATAACAAAAATAAGCATACAAACATTAAAAAAAATTAATTTTATAATTCAAACTAAGATACTTTATGAATATATTTTATTCTAAAAATCCGAAAATAACTGGGAATTTATTACATGTTTAAAACAAAAATTCGATCTTCTTTTAAAGAGCGCAGATTTTCCTGATAAATTGTGTGAAAGCGCAAGATTAAATATGAAATTGATATTTCTTTACTGACGGAATTTAATGTATATTTAACTTTCTAAATTAGTAGTAGCGATCTTTTTGGGACAAAAATGATTTCTCATAGAATTCATATATTTTGAACTTCTAACAGGAAACCTCACTTTGAAACAATAACATTCTAAAGCATTTGAGGACTTAAGATTTTAGAACATGAATTATTTGTTTTACTTTTACTCATGGATATTCACAATTATGAAAGTATTAATAATTTAAGCAATGGAATATTCATTTCTTTGGTATTTTTAACCTAAAAACCGTATAGCTAAAACTCCCAAGGATGCTATTTGATTTTCTCAACTATAACATTAAGTTTTATATCTATATAAATAATTTAAAATTTGATATTTAATAAACTTTGTAAGTAATATGGCTGAAGAAATTCCAAAGAATTTTGAGTGGCAATTATTAAATGAGAAAGGTACTGACATAAATTTCTAAATGGAAAGAATACTGCTTAGAAAAATTTTCTACTTACAAATACCACAAACGGTTTCTACTATAAACAGAACCACAAGTTTCAACTTTCAGCAATTCAGAGCTCAAATATTCGATGTTTTTTTAAAAATAACCATTTAGTACTTATTTTTATCTGTTTCAAACAGAAAATGCCCAGATTAACAACTCAAAATAAGCTAAACAAGTAAGTATATTATGGTTGGAATTAATGTGTCATGATTTAGATAAAAAATATTTCCTAATCTCGCTGTGATTTAATTCAAAGCAAATATTTCAACAATAGTTTCAGGAAGAATGTAACGTCTATTGATTTCCTGTAATATTAATTGAAATTTAAAAAAAAAAAAAGAAATCTGATATCGCAAATTTCATGTTATCATGTGAGAATTTTTTGATCGTGTGATTATATTAATGCGCGTGCGTCAACTTAAAAAATAAATAGTAATAATAAAAAAAAACGATACCATTTAGTTTCGAGAGCTCCAAATTTTTTTTGCCTGCCCCCCTCAAAAAAAGTCGAAAATGAAAATTACAGTTTATACTTCATTCACCGCCTACTCGAATTCAAGCTTCAAAACCCCCTTACCCAAAACATCATGTTCTCACAAAAAGGAATGCCACTTTTGAAAGCTGAATAAAGAGAGTTTCTGTCACAATGTGATTTCTTAATGGTAACCTATTTACCAATAAATTTTTAAACATATTAATTTATTAAAAAAATTTATGAAAACAATATTTTTGTAAACACAAACTGCTATTTTCTAATTTCTAAGATAATAAAACAGTTTCATAGTGGATTAATCTTAGAACAGAAGTCAAATTATTCAATGTGTCCCACTTAAGAATGAATGGAATTTCCTCTTTGGGGGAAAGAAAAAAATACTTTTTACAAAACTGTTATTAAAAGCGAGTTAATTTTTTGAACATATATAAAAAATAATTTACTTAAATTACTCCGAAAAAAATTACATATCATGAAAATAACAGCTATGACTTCATAGTTCTATGTATCTTCTATTAAAGAAGCATACTTAATAATAAAGCAATACTGGTAAAACCTTTTAAAACGCATCTGTTTTCAAAGAAGCATACATAATTATAATGTAATGCTGATAAAAGCAGGTAGAAAAATATATGCGATTAAAAGATAATGATGAAAATTGTCATTTATGCTTTATTCATTGCCGCAATTTCGAGCTTCAATATTCATTTCCTAAGTGATTTAGAGTTTCAAAATCCTCTATGGAAAGCAATATCATGTTCCCGCATGATTAAAAAATTATCAGTATATCAACATACAAAAAATGCTGCATATAAATATTTCAATACTTACTGGAAAGACAAAAAAAATCATATTAATTTAAAACAGTTTGCACTATCGAAACTCACAATAAAATTAATTTAAAAGAAATGTACAAGTATCAAATTTAAAATTGATATGAATTTAAATAAAAATCAAATGTAATATTCAGTTAAATTAATTCACGTTAAAACATTTCTTTTGTGTGTAAATATTTTTTCGAATCTCCTCCTAATTTACCTAAATATTTTTTTGGTCAATGAGAGATCACGCAAGTGAAATGAGCACACATCTTAAATGCTAATATTAAAATTCTGCCCAATTTCGTTCAAAGCAATATCCCATTGAAAATATTTGTTTTTAGCGGGATTGGAAATATTTTTAGGAATATCTACTAGTAATAAAAAAAGATTAGGGGTAAAAATGGAAAACAATCAGCAGAGATTTTGATCTTCAGACGGGAAGAGGTTTGTTGATTCTTCGTTAATAATCTAAATTTTATTTTAACAAGATAATTTATTTCAGAATACTATTAGACAATTTTAAAAGATTCTAAAGTGTTTCGAATTTAAATAAATTAAACTCGTTTTGTCTTCTAAAATATTGGCATACTTCTAAATATAACTGCTGTTTGTCAAAGCAAAAATCGATCGACTTGAAAAATTTGCATAAATCTCAGATATTGTTTTTTTAAAAAAAAGAAAACCTATAATCAGTTGATTATATGTTCAAAAACATAAAATCAATTGCTCCAAATAAAAATTATTTTTAATGATTAAATATACTTTAGGCAGCATATCCAAAATCCGGGAACTTAGAAGTCAAAAGTAAAATTGTACACAGAATAGCCTGGAGCACACAGAAAGAGTACCAGAGGTCTCACTCCGAAGTTTGGTTTATATAACAAGCGATTTTTTACACAGTAAAAACAATAATTAAAAATGCTTCCAATCATGATAAAACGAAAAAGAAAATATATATTTATAACTTTCAGAGATTATTTTTACTAAGCAATTGAATGTTTAACAAACGATTTTTTTTTTCTTTTCTGGACATTGAAATTACCGGCTATTGATATTATTAATGGAAAATATTTATACACTAAGTTAAAGCTATCAAATGACATTGCAAGCCTTTAAAAATAATTGAAACGTATTAAATAGGGAATCTATTGTTCTTTATATTGTGAAATATAAAATATTTTTACCTTATAACTTTTTGGTCAAACAACAACAACAAAAATGAACAAAAGCTGTATCGTATTTGCACATAAAAAGGGAATACAAAGTCTCTATAAAAAATCTTTATTGACGAGATCGAATGAATTTTTTTTCATGTTTTCGAAGAATCAACGGTACATTTTTTATAAGGACGGTTTGCGCAGTTCGGAATACTCATATTTATAATGATGTAATTTTATAATATTGAAGATTCTGAATATTATGCAACTAAAATTCAACTGAAATATTTAGTCATAATCAGTTCACTTTTTTTCTGTAATTGAACTTGTTACAATTTGTTCATATTAATCTATAATTATTATTATAAAAGAGTTCGTTAATTTACAATTCGTTTTTTTCTATAAATATTATTCAGAGTTTTGATGTTTAGTCTTTCGTTTGAAAATTAGTATTGAATTACAAAATACTACTGATATAAATTCAATTTTATGGTTTTAATTTCTTATAATTTGTCCCATTAATCAATAATGGTTATTATAAAAAAGTTCGTTAGTTTACAACACAATTATTTTTTACAGAGATTATTCAATTTTAATATTCAGTCTATATTTTTCATTGTAAGTATAAAACGAAATAATACTCCTGAAATAAATTCTTGTTCGTAAGAATTCAGAGCCTTTATTGAGCAAACACAACAGAACTCGCACACACACACGGAGGATTTTTGAGTTTTTATATTATGAACTAACCAATTTCAAACACCAGAAGATTCGTTGGAAATAATGACTGTTTTTTTTTTTCTTTATTTTAATTAAAATTCTTGTGAATAACCTTCAACAAAGCATTTTACACTGAAGTGACAAAAGTCATGGGATAGCAATATGCAAATATACAGATGGCTGTAGTATCGCAGCGAAAAAGTATAAATGCGCAGTTCGTTTTCCAGAGCTTTCATTTGTGTTCAAGTTATTCATGTGAACAGCTTTTTCGTGATTTATGGCGGCACGACGAGAATTAACAGACTTTGAACGTGGAATGTTAGTTGGAGCTAGACGCATGGGTCATTCCATTGCGGATATCGTTAGTGAATTCAACATTCCGAGATCCACAGTATCAAGAGTGTGCCGAAAATATGAAATTTCAGGCATCACATCCCATCATGGACAGCGCAGTGGGCGACTATCTGCACTTAACGACCGAGACCGCCGACGTCTGTGTAGAATGGTCGATGTTAATAGAAGCTCAACACTTAGTCAAATAACTGCCGGAATCAGTTTGGGACGTACGAGGGACGTGTCCGATAGGACTGTGCGGCGAAATTTGTCTTCCTTGGGCTATGACAACAGAAGACCGACTCGAGTGCCTTTACTGACAGCCCTACATCGCCTGCAGCGACTCTCCTGGGATCGTGAGCATATCGACTGGTCCCTAGACCAGTGGAAAACCGTGGCGTGGTCAGATGAGTCACAATTTCAGTTGTTACGAGCTGATGGTAGAGTTCGAGTGTGGCTCAGACCCCACGAAGCCATGGACCCAAACTGTCAGCAAGGCACTGTTCAAGCTGGTGGTGGCTGCATAATGGTGTGGGCCGTTTTTACATGGCAGGGACTCGGTCCTCTGGTGCAACTGAACCGATCATTGACTGGAAATGGTTATGTTCAGCTGTTTGCAGATCACTTGCAGCCATTCATGGACTTCACGTACCCACACAACGATGGGATTTTTATGGATGACAATGCGCCATGTCACCAGGCCAGAACTATTCGCGATTGGTTTGAAGAACATTCCGGACAATTCCAGCGCATGATCAGGCCACCTAGATCACCCGATATGAATCCCATCGAGCATTTATGGGACATCATCGAAAGGTCCGTTCGTGCCCAAACTCCTGCACCATTTACACTTTCACAATTATGGACGTCTATACAGACAGCATGGCTCAATATTCCTGCAGAGGACTTCCAACGACTTGTGGACTCCATGACACGTTGAGTTGTTGCACTTCGTCGGGCAAAAGGAGGACCGACACGATATTAACAGTCATCCCATGACTTTTTTCACTTCAGTGTAAACACCAAATATTAATGGTAATATCGATAAAAGTTGTGTTATTTCCTTGTTATACTTGCTCTGTTCATTGAATTCATTTAGATTACAATACATGCTTGTAAGAATTCAGTGCCTCTATTGAGCATGCACAACAAAACACAAACAAAAAAACTTGTGAATTTTTGAATTATTTATTATAAACTAGTTCTGGCTATCAGAAGGTTATCCAAGAATATCGATTGCGTTTTATTTCAATTAAAATTCGTATGAATAACTTTCAACAAAGTATTTTAAGCATAAAATTGTGATATCGATAACAACTGTATTATTTCTGTTATAATATTTTTGTTCATTGAGTTAAACCTTATACTATTAGTTTTGGAACAGGCTTTCCTTTGCTTTTTCAATTTAATTAATGATGCTATTCTTACATTAAGAAATTAAATATCATTATACTTTTAAGAAATGGAGCATCGTGTGTCGTTGCAACATCGCTTTCTTACTTCGCGTGTAATCTTTCTTTAACTCATACTCCAATTTGTACATTTCCATTCACGTTATATTTATACCAAATTCGGTAGCACTAATACAAGCTGTTTGACTTATACAGCTCCAGTACAGATACACATTCGCGCACATTCTTCTTTATTACAAGAGATTAAAAAACATAGAAATTATCAACCAAAAAATGAATCTTTGTGAAATTCAATTTTAAAAATATTTGCTTAACAAAATTATTAAAAGATAGTCCAAAACCTAGATATGAGTATGAACATGAAATTTCAACTGAAACGTATAGAAACTTAACCAAATCTGCTGTAGAAATGTATATAGAAAAAAAAAGGAATTATTCATATTTAATAGGCTGCTTTTCTATTTAAAGAAATATTTTCATTTAAAAATTGTTTGAGACAAAAGAATGGAAAAATATCATGATAGTAATTACTGACATTATTTTAGCTGCGAAATCAAAACAATCCTGTATAAAAGCTTTCTCTCTCCGCTGATATTGGCGTTCCAGTTCTTATGGTAATTGAACCCGAATTAAATTTTCTATTTAAAACTACCTTCGACGAAAATTGTTCATAATCAATTTTTTTGCTATTAGTTGTTTCTGCACCCTATTTCGAACTCCTTTTGTAAACAAACATAAGAAACAAAAAGATATTTTTCTCAAAGAGAGTGAGAGAGAGAAAGCAAACTGTAAACAGAAAACTTATTCTAACATTCTTAGTATTGTAGATAGAAAACTTATTCTGGCTTTTTTCATAATCATTCCTTTTTGTTATATTTCCACTTGCAATTAAAATCAACTTTTTTTTTTTTTTTTTTTGTAAAAACAGAATAGCGAATATATCTATGAATGTACCTGGAAAGAGGCCAATGGTGATGTGGAAGATTTGTGATGTCTCGAAAGATATTTGTGCAGAAATTCAGTGTCTCGGGTTGTCTGCAATCTTGTTTTAATTGATTATTTATTTATGTAATTATTCTGTCACAGCTTCTAGTTGTTGTTTTGTATGTAGAATTATAGCTATTAAAAACTTTGTACGGTTTTGTTCATATTCTTGATTCATCTTCGTGTGATACTTTTCTTTGTGTGTTTGTTACTCTAGATCTGCTTTGTATTTTTACCTTGTATTTGTGTCATTCACTTATTTTTCACTTTATATTAAGAGATATATATGACTTATTTATTTATTTTATATTGATATATGATTTCAGATATAGCTTCATTGTTTGATATTGCTGCACAGCATACTATGCCTTTCATTCTCTGGACATTGTAATATTATTTTTATGCTTGTGTGCGTTTCTGTATGCACTTTTAGACTTAGTTTTTTGAACCCATAATTGGTTTGATAACTAGTTAGTTTAACACTTTGTGGTCGTATTAGATATGGATGTAGGTGTCGTGTTAGTAGGAATTAATTTCCACTGAGTGTGCAGTGATACATAATAAGCAAGATTATGAAAGAAAAATACTATTTATTCGGGTTTTTTTTTTTTTTTTGTAAACTCCGATATTGTGAACAAAATGCAATGCAATACTTTATTGTAAAAGTTATAATTTATAATTCGCCAATGTATGGTATTTTTCCAAAACAATCTCTTATGTGAGGTCCTATCTGTTCGACGACAAGTGCCACAGAAGTAATTCGTTTGGCGTCTTCCACCCTTGATTTTTCTGTTTGAACAGATAGCACAATCTTTACTTTTGATATCTTGACAGCGCTGCAATATATGTAATCTGCCGCAAAGTCTTTTCTTTCTATATAAGGACGTTGATGTATCTGATCTCGACGATACTGTATCCAGAAAATTAACTGCCAATTGTTCTATCAATTTTTGGATAAAGATAAAATGAAACATAAGCTTCTAGTTGACTCCATATATAATATGTAGCTATTGATTGCGCACACTTATAATCCCTCAAAAAAACTTTCTTCCCCATTTACAGGATTTTATAACGAAAACAATTTAAGCTTGCCAACTGATCAGTCTTATCAACACTTCCCATATTTATATTGTAATTCCTAATAACATCAGCTTTGCTAATGCTGACGATGCTACCTTCGTTCCTTTTTCTTCGTACAATTTTCATACCCGTGGGACACTAGCTGCTTAATATTATAACTACTCTCTTATTCTTCCATGCTGGTAATAAAACATCCTCTGATCGACAGGCAGCAACATTATAATTTGTTTTTGCAGCTGGATTTCAGATAATATCTTTCATGTTTAGTATGTTTCTTTGCTGTGCTGTCTGAGAGCAAACATACGACCGGAACTGTAAAAATATTTTGGTAACTACGACAGCAAAGGATTAAATGTTTTAATTTAGTCAAATGAACTAAAATGTATGTATTTACCTGCCATATTCTGGCGATGACTGTAAGCCTTTTAATTAATAAATAATGGTTCTTTCTCCACCGACCATCAAAGTCTTGCACCCTTTCGGGTCTTCATGGGGAATGTTGACATATTTTCTTCTGCCATAATTTTATTTTATATCATCAAAGTCATTCATTTATAATTTATAGATTTCTTATTTTCTAATTATTTTCTTTGCCTTATTACTTTATGAATTCTTAATATACTCTTAATTATAATAACCCTACCCTAAAGAAAGGGAGGCTGCTCTCTATCCATTTTTTCACATATCGTTTAATTTTACAATCCTATTTTATTAAACATGCATATCTAAATTCTAGCCATTTCTGATGCTCATCTAAAATTCCTGAGTATTATACAAAATATAACATTGTACATTATTACAAAAATAATTTTTGAGCAAAAAAAAAAATATAAATATCAATCGCTGCAGAAATATATTCTCTGCAGGTGTCCGAAATATTTTTTCATATTGGGGGTAATTTCATATTTACATTTAAACGTGTCCTTTTTTTTTCAATTAGCAACACCCAATTCCAAATATGTCCAAATTTACAGGAAAAAAATAATTTGAATACATTTACATATTTGTAATTTTGATTAAATTGTTGATGAATTACAAGTATAAATTGAAATTCTTAATGTTAAGATGATAATTTCCAATTTTTTTTCAGTATGTTTTAAAATATAATTAATCTTTTACAATAGTTCTTATTTTATAATAAAATACTTAATAAAGAAAATAAAAGTTGCGTATTATTAAAAACATGAAATGGATATTATATATTTTTAATTATTTTTTTTAATTTATAAGTTAAAAATTTTGAAGCAATTTGAAAAGGGACAAAATTGCTTCAACATTAAATCAACTATTTCCAAAAAATTTGCATTGTCGTTAAAAATTGTCTTTTAAATATGCATCAGCAACAAAAACAATTCAGAATCGCATGATTTTTATTTTGTTCGGGTGGGTGGGGGGAATCTTAAATTCATAAAAGAATTCTCTGGTAGAAATAAAATAGCGCTAAAATGAAGTGGAAAACAAAGTTTGCCTTTTAACAGATTTTGCGGTAAGTAAGCACATTTTGTTTTAAATTAAGATAATTTTAAAATAAATGCAAAAATGAGGGGGGGGGGGGATAATATCTACTGCAAATTTCAAGTGAAGTTTTGTTTGTGGCAAATGGAAATTTCTTAAAATATAAGAAGATTTTTAAATAAGGAGCTACTTAAGACCTTTAAATAAGGAGAAAGGTATAGAAGCAAAATTCTATACAAAGTACGGATTTTCAAAAATTTTCATGTCATAATTAAGAAAATCATTGAAAAAAATACAAAATTACACTGAAGGGGAAAAAATCCCAACACCAAGAAAACTTTGTACTAGATAAACAAAATTTGGTAGGCGTGTTTATAAAGCTGCGAGATGACATAGATTCAAACTTCGAGTTTCACACATAAGTGTGGCTGGCGCTAGCGGTGCCAGTCAAAACTTGAAAATCAGTTTTGCTGCATACTGTAAAAATGAGCGTATTTTATCTTTGAAATTTGACTACTTTGATGTTAGCCAAGAATTCTTTTAAGAAGATGAAGAAGCCATTATCAACAGCTCACCGAGCTTGAACGGGGTCGTTAATAGGATTGTCTTGCATATCATAGGAATATTTTCTGTCCGCGATATTGCAGAAAGACTTTGCCGGAATGTATCCACTGTGCATGATTGTTGGGAACAGGGGTAAATAGATGGTAGGGCCTCAAAAAGATCGGGTTCCAGGCTGTTACATGGCACTACTGAGAAGGAGGACCGCAGTATTCAGAAAACGACTGTGTCACATCGTACTGTGTCTGTGGCAGAAATTTGAGCTGCAATTGGTACCACAGTGATACAGCTAGTTGTTAGAAATCGGTTCTGTTAAGGGCAGCTCCGAGCCAAGTGCCTTCAATCGGCTGACTCCAAGTCATTGCCATTTGCGAAGCCAGTGATTTTGAGTCAGAGCTCATTGGAGGATTGAATGGAGATTCATTGTTTTAGTTAATGAAAGTAGGCTCTGCCTTGATGACAGTTGATTGGTCAGAAGGGAGTCAGGGGAACGCCTACAACCAAACTTTCAGTGACCTAGACACACTAGATCTACACCTGGAGTCATGGTCTCGGGATCATTTTTCTATGAAATCAGGAGCACTCTAGTTGTTATCCCAAACACACTAACTGCAGATTTGTACGTCAGTCTGGTAATTCAATCTGTAGAGCTGCCATTCAGGAACAGTATTCAAGGAGGAGTTTTCCAACAGGATTATGCTCACCCTCATAGTGCTATTGTAATGCAGCGCCCTCTACAGAGTGCCAACATGTTACCTTGGCATGAGAGATCACCAAATCTGTCTCTATTTGAGCATGTACGAGATATAGACGGCAACCCCAGCATCATCCACAAACAGCACTGACCGTCCCAGTATTGACAGAATAAATGCAACAAACATTCTATACCACAAAGTGACATTCGGCACCTGTAAGACACATCACGTACATGTTTGTAGGCTTACATTGAAAATTCTGGAGATTACTCCGACTCTTAATGTAACAACTTTTCACATGTGAAATGGATTTTCTTGAGCTTAAATTAACCTGTGATCCTGAAAATTTAATCAATTAATCATGTTAACTAGATATGCGAGGTATAAATTTCATTACTGTACAATAATTTTTTCTTGGTGTTTGGGATTTTTTTCTCACCAGCACATCTCCTTGCTTATGGATAATGCAGTGTCAATGGATCTTTGCAAAATAAATTTAAAAATGTTTTAGTAAATCAATAGTTTTTATTTAGCATTTTTTCTGATAAAACGAGATTAAATGTACAAAAAATTCTTAACATGTATTTAAAGTATCGTTTGGCGGAAAGTTGAACCTGCAATCTAACAATATTTTCCTATTTTTATAAAGGAATGTTTCAGAAAATAAACGTTTCATTTTTCAGTTATTAAAAAAAAAAAACTTTTTAATTTAATTTTGCTTCGTTAATAAAAAATACATTAACAACAGACGACAATTATTTAGAGCCGAGTCGAACACACAGCAGTAATTTACTGCAGATAGTAGCCCATAACAGCAACAGTAGTTCACAGGCACAAATTCCGTAGTGACAATGTCCACAGATCACAAAACGTTCAGACAGGATTCAGCAGGAGAGGGAATCTTTAAGAGATTCTGTCTACACTCACGTAGGTCTCTACCGAACAGGCTGAAACTACTCCTCTGTCTCTTCTTGCCTTCGCTGCCGACGCACTACTTCGCACAACGGGACTACTCCTCGGTTCAGGACAGCTCTGTTCCCAACGACGACACATCGGACTACGACACAGGCTGTCTCAAAATAAGCCACGAAGAGACTCACCAATAATCGTTCAAGACCTCTCTATTTAGGTCTACTGGTCGACCACCGCAGTACTTCGTTCAGCTTCCAAGACCTCTCAGTTCAGGTATTCTCGACTCCACTTTGCCGCGCTTCTTGTCTTCTCGATTGAACACCAGACTGTTCAGCTTCGAAACAGACCGCAGACTGCCTGCCTTATATAGTGATGGAAGGCTGGGCTAAAATCTTCTGGACCAATCAGGGGCATTCTGGATGTATCTCGGCTCCTAATGGACAAATCGGGAAAATTCTCAATGTTTCGGGTATTATCCATTTTGTTTCCAAAGTCATCGTTAAGTCGCCAAGCCCTGGGACCTCTGACGTCACACCCATTAACTATTCAACTCAGATTTCTGTAAATCTATCTTCCTTACGATGACAATATTAGCCCTGGAAAGCAAAACCACAGGTTCGTAACTATATATATGTGTGTGTGTGTGTGTCGTCTGCTGAAGGACTGATTATTGTTGATCGTTCTTACACCATACACACCCACTATACAAAAAAAAAAGAATCAGATTAGAAGGATGGGGAAATCCGTAACAATATATATAGAGAGATATAATCTTTATTTGTTATTCTCAGAAAATAGTTTAATCAAAAAATACTTCGAACTCTAAATTCCAAATTTATTTTAATATCAGAAGTGATCAAAATTCTTTATTGAAGAGAAAAGTCTAAAATATCTTTATTTAGCTTCAGAATGTCAGTTTGTTCGGCATCGTAAATTCTTTTATATATATTTCTTAACCTAGGTTTTCGTTGATCTCTTCCACAAAAGTAATGGGTTTTTAATAATATGCTTTCAGAGTAATATATCCTGTTACCACTCTACTAATGGTTCTCTCTAAACAGTTTATAAGATAAGGTAAACTATCTCAAATGAAATCCGAGTATTAATTATAATGGCGGGTAATAATTGGATGAACGCCCTTGGGTTGCTGTAGATGTATCCTTTACCAGTCCATTTAAATAAGCTTCGAGACATTTCTCCTGTTTGCTTTGAGTTGTTATAATTCAAAACAAATAAAGACATTAAGTTTAAAATGAGCATAATGGAAGTTGAGATATATGCTAAATTTTTGACGGGTTAAAGAAAAAATAATTATAGTATTCCAAATATGTAATAACTTATTTACGTTGAACATTTGGAGATATTAATGCTACAATTCATGATGTGTCCTTTATCATGTGAGAATATGATGTTATTTTGGTTCGAGGGTTTTGAAGCCTCAAAATGCACAAGGAGAAAGTTGGTGATTTATTGCTTTGAGGTGGGGGCTTCTATTTTTCGTTTTTAAGATTATCAAAAAATGATAAAGAAGGTTGTCACTTATTGCGAACAGAAAGTTGCAACTTTCTCTCTGGACAGTCAAGAGATGAGTAGTAAGAAGTTATTGCCAGAAAAAACATAAAGAAAAAAATGGAAATGGATGCTAAAAAAATGCAAGAACTTGATTAATTTTGAAATGACTAAAAACCATCGCTTTTGTTTAAATGTTGATGATTGCGAATTATGAGTCATGTGAATATGATATTTTTCTTTTGGATTGATATCTTGACTTAAAAAAATAATGTCCATACATAATAATTTAAAATTTGTGACTGCAGATTTCAATTTAAAAAAAATTCTTTTTGTAGAAAAATTGCTTTTCACAAATTTAGTATGTGAAAAAAGAAAATTTTCTCCGGTGTATTTATCAACTTATGCATTATCTGAAAAAAATTCGCTTTCTCAAAGTGAAACACCTTTTTATAAACATTTATTAGCATTTTCAGAGATATAATTTGTAAAGTAAATGCTCTCCACAACGTTCAATAGAAATGCCAATTGTTTACACAATGCAGGCCCCTGAAGCACAACCAATCACAGCTCTTTTGAATGTTTGTTTTGGTAATAATTTGCTTTTTTATAATCATTTTTTCGGCACTTTCGCATTTCTTACGGAAGAGAACAAAAATAATATTAATAAAAATAATAACAAAAAGCCTTATTCATCTTTACCCTTTTTTTTTTTTTTTTTTCATTTATTTTCCAAATTATCAAGCCGGAATCTTCAAAAATGTTTCTGACTGATTAAGGAAGATTAAATAAAAAAACACTGTCACTTCCAATTTCAATTTTTTTTTTTTTTTTTTTTTTTTTTTAGAAAAGGACATTTTTATCAGATGCTGTAAATGTAACCACGATCTTCGTAATACAATAATACCCAGATGTACTTATCTAACAAATTTACATTGTGATTTAAATCTTAGAAAATTTGAATGTTTCCTTCATTCACACTAGGAGGAAATACGTCATCTTGAATTTTATACAAGATAAATGTATTAACCTTAGAAATAATTATTCTTTAAATGAATTTAAAACATCAAGGAAGAAAAAAACCGAGATTTCGCTTACGGTAGCCAACCGTCTCAAACAAGCTGTGAGGCCTTGTATTACGAAGGTCGTGATGTAACCCGCCGTCAACCAATAAATATTTCATTATTCATAACTTTATTAGAATTTTACTGGCAATCGTCAACGAATTTTGTTCAAAATCAAGCTTAAAGGCATTCAGAAACAAATTTGTTATACATTGAAATATTCAAATAAAATTAATTGAAAAAAATCCAAAATATTTCGGAACTTAGATTGTTGTGAAATCTAATAAATATATTAGGTATTCGAATAAAAGAAAATATTTATGCTATTAATTTGTGAGTTATATGATAAGAATTTGAGAAATATTTTTTGAAAAAAAAATAAAATAAGGGATCAATTACTTCAGCTGTTAAGGTTTTGTGTGAGTGTATGTGCTTTTGACAATTTAAAACGGGCGAGTCTTTTTCTTTATAAAGATTCTTATTAATTAAAAATAATGTCGTAACTTCTAGTTCGGCGAACAATGGGTTGAATGGAATGTATATCGACATGAAATCAAATACATTAGGCATTCAAATAAAAGAAAATATTTGTGCTATTAATTCGTGAGTCAAATCATTTGAGTTTGAGAAATATTTCTTGAAAAAATAAACATAATATTATTTATTTAACATTGTTCCATATTATGTTTCTACGTAATAAAAAGACAGATATTCTTTTAAGTTTAAAATAAGACATCTAATTATTCTTAGCGAATAAAAAATTAATGCATCTCAAATAGCGATGCTAGAAAAATAAATTTATCCACGATAAATATGCTAAATGAAATATATGTAATTATTTTTAAGAAATAAAATATCAATCTCAAATAACAATGACACAAAATAATTTATCAACAAAGAATGCAAGATTAAATGTATTTAATTTTTCTTAAGAAATAAAAATAATGCTACAAAAGAAATTTATGAACAAAAAAATGCTAATTACAATATTATCTCAATTTGTTATTCTCGTCTTAAAAATGTTTCTGCCGTTTATCAATATAAATAAGCTTTTTAAACATGATAAGCATATATTTTGTTAAAATAAAATATTATATGATCAGCAAATATTCATCGAATCCGAAAAAAAGATTATCCTAATAGATGAGAATATTCACAGTTAAAACGGTTCTTTCGATACTTCTCCAAATTGTTTAATGTGCAAAAACATAATTCATAGTTCACTACATTATGACAATTACAGTTCAGGAAAAAGAATAAAACTCTCTTTCTACTGACGAAATACAAAGTTAGTCAACAGACTTGGATTATAATTTTATTATCAAAATTTTACTAAGAAACGATCTAATTAATCAATTACAAAAGTTATTTCTGAAAAATCAAGTTTAAAAATAAAAGTTAAGAAAGAAATTGCTGTCCAAATAAAAATTCTCTCTTTTTTATGACCAAAGTTGTGAAAAAAACTAATTTTAAAATTTGATCAGACAAAACTCTAAAATGGCAACATTAGTTTTTTGCTTATAAAAATAGAAAACGCTACTCTATTTATTTCAACAGTCTCATACTTAGATAAATAGCCAAATGTAGCAACCAAGTTTCTAAGACGTACTTCAGTGTATTAGGATCAGAATTGCCGATGGGCGCGTGTCTGTTTGATAGCAATTGTTAAAAAAAAAAAAAAAAAAAAAAAATCAACTTGCTAAGAGGACATAAAAAAGTAGATTTTCGCCTTTTCCAATAATAGGCCAGAATTTATTTTGGCTATTACTTTTTTTCTCAAACGAATTGGGGTGTCTTCAAATTGTTTTGGATCTGATTCGCATTGCTTTACATCAAGAATGACTTGTTGCCTGTCAATCATCACAAAAACAGATTCTTTTATTTATAAACTTATTTCCGGTTTTTACAACTCATCATAGGAATAGTGTAGCGATTTTCTTATGGTAAAAAATAATTTGCAAAACGAAATATAGAATTGTTTAAAGAAATCGGAAACCTAATCAGATTAAACAGAACATCTGACAAATTTCTTTGTAAAATAACTGTCATTCTTCCACATTCTGAATCTTTGAAACTAAGCTCTGTTTTTACAAAAAAAAAAAAAAAAAATAATAATAATAATCCTTATTAAAAAGTAAAGTTTACCATGAAATATTTCTTCCGCCACCACTGCTTCCTTATCTAATTTCTGATCAGAAGTTATAATTGTTACTATACTTAGATGAACTTGTAATTATCTTTATTAGACACATGCATCAATGATGATTCATTATTATTTTTTTAAACAATGAGAACTTTTAAGAATAAAATTTAAAAATTTGAAAATAATTACTGCATCTTTTAGTGTAATATAAGGTAGGGGTTTGATGGTGGCCTCTTGAAATTCCCCAATATTATTAAGGTTAAATTACAAATTTTACAGATTATGAAACATTATTTTTCTATTAACTATTCAATTAAACTTCAAATTTTTGTTTATTTCCCTTATCGTACCACATATTTATCTGTGACCTTACTAATTTGGTCCAGTTTAAACACTTTTTTGTTCTTGTTTCTAATATCAGACCATGAAATAAAAATTTGTTGTGTAAAGAAGATTAAACAAATGAAAAATTAATATGGAACCTTTTTTTTTTTTTTTTTTTTCCTTTTAATTCCACAAAGAGGTTGACATCTGCTCTAAAATTCTTCCAAAATTGTATCCATTTATAGCTAGCTGCGTAACGAATTTAATAATTTTACGTCTCATGCCTCATTTTTCTTTGACATGTCATGAAATATTAACGAAATATTTTGAAGTAAGTTAAATGCTAAAATTTGAATTTACATTTTTTTTCAATGTTCATAGATTTTGAATTAAGTATATTTTTAATTAATTTTTTGCGACAATATTTTCGGAAGTTATCGCTGGAAAAAAGTCAAATTACAGATTAATTTTTAACTAACCAAAAATTAACTAAAACTTAAAAAGAGTCACTTCGAGGACCAATTCCTACCTTATAAATAAACATTTTTAGCACATTCAGTTGAGCCAACTAACTGTATATATCCTCCTCTTTACATTACATTTTAAATATTAATTTTTAAAATTAAATTCTAGAAATTTTTCATGGGAAAAATGGATGCTAAACAAAGTCTAGAAAAGTTTCCCAAATCTGGAATCCCAAAAATTCCTTTTATACTCTAATATAAATTTCCCACAGAGATAATACAAAATTTATTATAAAAATGTGACCTGTTAGTACAAATATTGCACAATATATCTAAGATACTATTCAATATTTTGAATGCATGTCATTGTCATGAAAATATCGTAACATTGTGCTGAGAGGCATTTATATCACGTTGATATTGCTAAGTGGGAAATTATTAATAATTTAAAAATTTTATTCCTTTTACGTACTTCTTGCGTTATGCTATCCAATAGTGCATGCTGAATGGATCCGTGTTTATTGCAGAGAATGTTGTGCAAGGTTTGCTGGTACATTTTCAATTTGAAGATTAATAGCACTGGATTCGAAACACGCCCATAAACTATACAATAGAGTGGATTTGGCATTTTTTACTACTTAAAAACACCGTTTTGGTTCAATTACGGTAGTTTTATTCTTCGCTAGCCGCCTTTGGCAACTAGCTGGTTCGCCATGAGTCATGCGTTCTAAATTTTTCAATTAAGTCACATATTCATTAGCCTTGTAGTAATTCTGGGCATTGATTGGCCTGAAATTAAAAATGTTTTTTTTCTGTGAGTTGCCAAAATATTAAATATGTTTTTTTAAAGAAAGCGAAAAAGAAAAAAGATTATTGAATAAAAGATTTAGATATTGCAAACGATTATAGAAACCTTTGCTTTGCATTTATTTTTTTAGGAAATATCACATTTTATGTTTCGTTTTTTTTATCCAGTCACGTGCTAAAAGTTGCATTTCTTTAGACTTGATTTACGATGGAAGTTTTTTTTTTATTTGAACTTCCGCCATTGTTTTCCTTTATTTTATCCAGTCACGTGCTCAAAAAAAAACATAGTTAAAATATTTCTTTACAAATTCGTTAAAAACAGAGGCTTGAGTTATACATTAAAACACTGATACCATTAGAAGCCTAATTTTTTAATCTTTAAATTGATGTAAAAATCATGTTTGTGCGATAATATTATCGGAAGTTATAGCGGAAAAACGTCGAAATTTCGCTTAAATTTTAATTAATTCAAATTCGAATTAAAAATTCGAAAAAATTGCTCCGAGGTGCACATTCCCAACCTCCAAGATATACATGTACCAAATTTGGTAGCTGTAGGTCCAACGGTCTGACCTGTAGAGCGCCAACACACACACATTGAGCTTTATTATAAGTATAGATGAATGAATTTTTCATAATTTTGGACATTTTGCTGCTTTATTTTAAAAATTGTCTGATACCTCTACGATATTGTATAATATTCTGAAAGCCACTCAATAATATGAAATATCGTGACAATAATGTAGGACAGCTTATGCTAAGCACTCCAAAGCAACTTTATTCAATTCTGGGACCTGGAAATCGTAGACTCAACAAATAATTTGAAATTGTTGTGTTGTTTCTTATGGCACTCACCATTGAACAATCCCGCTATTACGAAGACAGCGATTTAAACCGACAAGATGAGTCTCTTGTTTTTTAGTAGTGCTAACTAGGACCAAGAGTACGAGTTGGCCACTCCCGCATTACTCATTCGCTTACACAGCCCCATTTCACAGGCGGGCACATTCACACATTTCACAGATAGAGCAAAAGAAAACCATGCCCGAACCCAGGATGCCCAGATGAAGAGGAAGAAACGCTATCCCTTTGCCAGGACGCCGGCATAGTTTTAAATTAATATCAACTACTATCAATTTTAATACTAAACAAGGTCTATTATACTTTAAAGAATGAATCCTTGGTTAACTGATCTTAGTGGTAAAGCTGACTGAGTAGACGAAACCATTTAACAAATTACCATGTGATACTCATTTTTTCCTAAAGAGCAGTAACTTCTTGTTACAACAAAAGGTCCAACAGAGAGTGTATGATATCTAAAGTTAAAAGGTTTATTTTATTGATGTTATTTTCGAATTTTATTTTTAGTTTCGAAACTTATGAAATGCCTACTTGACTCGATTGCCAATTGATTTTGTGATCTACTTGTTTGCCTGCTCTGTTCTTTTATGGTAATTATCCTTATTAGAACAAAGTACTCAACAATATTATACCTGTATTTTACGGCATTTATGAAGCCGAATGTTTTGAAGATATAGTACAATATATTGTGCTAATGAGGATGTTTGAAAGTGAGTTGACCTACAGTCTCATCCAAATCATATTGTAACGATTCAGCTTCTTCCCGGCCTGACCATGGTGGTTTCTTTTTTTCATAACGCCACTTCGAGACTGGTCTCCTCAATGGCTACGTTTTATGTCGATGTAATTGCTTACAGATGGACAAGTGGAGAACATTCCCTCTAAGAACGGACATCTAGCCACCCCGGTACCAGCGCGAGATTTTGACGGCTGGTTAGCTGTTCTCGTGAGTTTCTCCGAAATATTTCGAGGAACTATTCTTGTGGTGTTTGTTCCACACTTTGGACTTTTCATTTAACCTAGATAATAAATTGTATTTTTTTCTGTAAATTAAAGCTGTAAATAAAGTAATTTTATTAAAACGCTACCCTTTATTTGATCGGACCAGATCGAGACGTTACAATATAATTTCAATAGAAGGGGATATTGCACAACTTCAGATTTATCAGCATTACTTGTCGTTGCGTGATATGAAATTTTTAACATTCTTTTTGCAAGTGATAAACTCAGTGGCGGCTTTAGCCATTATACAGATCTGTACCATGTGTTTAATAAGTTAAATTGCAATGCTCCTCAGTTTAATTTCACATTTTAATACATTTTTACTTTCTTGTATAAATAGTATAGAGAAAGTATAGTAATCATCAAAGAATTCGAACTTGAGATTTTTACGAATCTCCATGTTTTAGACCTTCCCGAAAAATACATTTTTGGAATAGGTTTGTCAGTTTGTCTGTCTGTTTGTGACAAAGATAACTCTGAAATTCCTTAAACTAGATGGAGGAAATCTGGTATATAGTCTTCACACCAAACAATTTTTCAACTTTTTATCAAATTTTGAGTGAAATCTGTTCTGAGAAGGTTTGTCTGCCCTTCAATTCGGATATAAGTTAAGACGATAACCACAAAATGAATAAATTCAGTACATATATTTAATATCTATAGAATGGAAACCTATCGAGTTTTGAGTCACATCCAACAAAGGATTGATTGCATGGTCCTCTCTGGCCTGATGCTTAGGGAACCCTACCCTCAGAAACTACAGTAAATGGATATAAACTCTTTTTGTAGCAACGCGGAGACGGAATTAATTAAATACATCAAATTGGGAACGGAATTTTGTGACTACAAGTATACTTTTGGGTCAGATTTTTGTTCCAGTTGGATGAAAAAAAAAAAGCATTTAAAACACAAATTCGTTTTTCGGACACAATCAACTGTATGCCAGGATTTAATCACCAAAAAATTCGCATTGTTGACATGATAGATTCAGTAAAAATGCCAAATACTTGTCAAAGGTTAACATTTTGTAATTATTGTAAGCCAATGCTTTGCAGTGACATTCGTACACGCACGGGAAACTTTGAACCTCGCTTCCGAATGGTCAAATGGTTCCCTCACTCCCGAATGGTTTAAATTGGACTTTAATCCTGAAAAAACCAGAATCATGGTTATTAAAAAATAAAATGTTTGCTATGATGTATTTCAGCTCTATCTCGACGGAGCTCCCTTGAATACGGTAAAACAAATGAAATATCTTGGGGTTCTTCTTGATTGTAAATTTTCTCGGAAGTAACACTTAATTTACGTATCAGAGAAATGTGACAAATTACAGCTGGGATTAAATCGGATCGCATGCAACCGGTTTGGCATAAATTTCAGCATACATTCCCTCATTTACAAACAGGGAATCGAACCCTTATGATTCTAGAGTTTGGGGTGCGGTGCTTAAAAGGAAGATGAATTCTAAATATCTGAGACGAATACAAAGGATACTTTTGCTGGTCATATGTGGATATCGTACCTTAACTTATGAGTCAGTTTATGCAATTTCTGGCTTCCCTCCAATCGATATGGCTATTCATAATCTTATCTAGAGTGAAAATCTCTCTGCTTCGTCCATCTCTAATTATGATTATATTCGGTCCTTATCTTTTCTTCCTCATCCCTCAGAGAGAACCCCTATCAATGTCATTCAATATAGATACAAAACCGAGGATGTTTTCCCTGTTATATGCTATACTGATGGCAGTAAAATTGAAGACAGAATTGACTTCGCATTTGTTGTTTTCAGACGTGGTATTGAATCCAAGCACTTTCAATTAAGAATTCGTGATGGAGGCACAGTTTTTATAGCAAATTTTTATGTTTAAACTTCGCAATCAAATGGATCACTGAAGAAAATAGTGCAATTTCAGACTATCTGATTTATACCGATTCTCTTTCATCTTTTGATTCTCTGAAGTGTATTTCTTCGTCGTGATCCAAAAGCAAATTAAAAGCCTGAAAGATAAAAATATCTCGATAGTTTTTGCATTTGTTCTTGGGCACACAGGCATTTATGGAAATGAGTGGATAGATTGACTTGCAAAGGCTACCACTAAGCGCAAAATTGACATTGCCGTTAATATTCCAAAATCCTTTTACAGGAAGATTACGAGAAAAAAATAGTGGAGTCTTTGAATCAAGAATATCTCATTTCAAATAAAGGGAGCTTAACAAAGAAAATTTTCCATCCATTCATAAGAGACTTTCATTTTTATATTAATTACAAAAAAACCCAATTTTTCATTGGTCATGGTAACTTTGAAAGTTATTTGTATGAATTTAATTAGTTTCCATCATTTTCCTGTGATTGTAATATTGGTGGCGAAGAAAATGTTGAACATGGGTTCCTTCTATGTTTCAATAGTGTCAAAGAAAGATGTAACCAAAGACTGACTCTCAAGGGCATTTATATAAATTGGCCTCCAGATTTTCACCAACTTGTTTCCACCAGAAGTGCTTTTGAAAATTTCTGCAAATTTATTATCAGCATCTGTAATCCTTCATGATATTTAAATTTTCTTCTTTTTCTTCATGTAATGTGTTGCATACTTACTGCTGTAATGTGTTGTATATTACACGCAGCTTACAGAGAAAGCAGCGTGTGATACTTTGTGATACACGAGGATTTTATAAATGTTTCAATAAAAAAAATGCTATGCAGAACGTTCTCGGGAAACATCTTTATTGCGAGAGAGTTTCCATTAGACCTCTCCTGCTTATTAACTTAATCGATAAGTTAATGCTTTATTTTATTTATTTTCTTCATTTTTGTAAATTTCTGAAAATATTTTTTATTTCTTTTTTTTTAAAGTATGCTCATCAAAGGGAAAAAAAATAATTAAATTAATAATGTTCTAGAAAAATTAATCATAATTATTTTTTAACAATTTTCTTACTTAAAAGATAAGCATTTAATTATCATGCATAATGGCTGAATCATTAAGAAATAATAATTTTCAAATATAATACAGAAAAATAGTATTTTACGGGGTGTGTTGTGTGGAAAATGATTTAATTAATCGATGCGCACACACAATGTATTTTTAGTAATTTTTCATTTCAAAGATATGTATTACAAATAAATTTTATGTATTTGATAACATTTTTTTATTGAACTGCCTATGCTTGAGGTCTTGGGCAATTTTCTATTCAGCTTTTTCGAAAATCCACTATTAGGTATACTCTTTGAAAAATCATGTCGTTGATGTTGTATAATATAGTGCTTTTTTTAAAAAAAATGTTTACAACATTTTTTTTAACATTTTGTATTCGCATTACAAACAAGAAGCAAATTTAATAGTTTTATTGGGATTTTTTCAAAATCCGATGATACTTGGCTGTCTCCCAATCTTTACACATTTAATAGAAAACCCTCATTAAAAATCTAATGACGCACCTACAAAAGACAGTAATCCAGTCTAATATTCCCTTGGTTTTTAATGTCGAGAAAATGCATCTATAAAAAAAGAGAAACGCCGATAATTTCGAAAACTGTTAAGTTTCATTCTATGTGTAAGGGTACATTGACGTAAATTCTACTTGATTTATTTCTTGAACAGTAAACATGATGTATATTTTTTAGGCAGATTAACGACATTGTAATTTAAAATATAAAATACTTCCCTTAAAATAATCAACAGTGTCAGAGTCCAAAGAATTTGATCGCATTCAATTATATATTTTTTATATTGTAATATTATCTCGCTTTTCTTTACAAGATCTTGCATACAAATTCTAGTTACCAAGTCTATTTTCACCAGTTTATGCATGGATAATATTATAATTACTACAGTCTATTATTATAAGAGTCATTACCTTATTACAGCAGTCTTCTTACTACAGTTTACCATTACATTAGGTGAATTTTGAAGGCATTACAGTAGTAAATATTGCAACTTGCGTTGCAATAGTCATTGTGTGGGATGGGCTGCATGTTAATTAATGGGCTTTGCTTCTATTTACAAAACTCCTAATTGTTTTGCTCTAAGAACTATATGACGTGTTTCTATGGCGGCAGCTGATTGTTTGATTAAATTTGCAAAGAAAATTTTCAAGCTGTGACTTTAAATAAGTAATTATAATATGGCAAATTATTTCGGTTATCCATTTTTTTAACTGTTTGTATCTCAGTCATATGCTTTTACAACGAAGTTTCATTCTACTGTTTGTTTATTTTGCTGATTTAGGTGTAATGTCAAATTAATTCAGAACTCATAATTTTAGTTTTTTAGAATTTTTAATGCAGTATTAGGATTTCAGAATCGAATGTAAGTTATATATTTTATATTTATTATTAAATGACATTAATTTTATTCTTTAAACCGCTTTTGGGCTTAAAATTTGCCTTCATCAACAAATAGTTTCCTTTTATTTAACAGTGAAAATACAAACTACGATTTTTATTCTGAAAACATCTCTGCATTTTAAAACATGAGTTTTTATAAATTTTATTTTTAAATATCATGAGTTAGTTCTCATTTGTAATCTGTGTGCTGAAAACATATCAGAATATAAACAATTTTTAGAGAAGCTTTATTTTTGTGTGAATTTACCGAGTCTGTATTTTATTAGTGAATGTTGACATATTTTAAATTTTTTAATACATAAAATAAATCATAGTTGCCTCTTCATATTTTATATAATTACATTGATAATTCTAATATAATTCTGTATTTGTTAGAATAGTCTAAACAAATAGAGTTATATTGCCACTTCATATTTTATATAATTACATTAATAGTTATAATGTAATTCTGTATTTGTTAGAATAGTCTAAACAAATACAGTTATATTAATTAAACTAAATCGTAAAACAAAAATTAATGTTTCAAATTTGCAAATAATTCTCATAACCTTTTCTCGTTTCTGCTAATTAAAACATTGCTTTGTGAATTTATGGTTATTAATCTCTTAAAGTAACCTTTTCCTTATTTATAATATAAGCCTCATAGGATCTAAACTAGATAATTTTTAGGATGTTAAAAACAGTCGAGAGACGTGTTATTTCTGTAATACATATGTATTGTCTGAACCAATAATATTACTGTTTCATGTAGGAAAAAAAAAATTCAGTAAATTAAAAAAAACACCTAAATATTGATATCAAATCAATATTATAATAATTTGAATTTTTAGTAGGAATGCTGAATATGTATTTATAAATTCTGAAATCACATTTAGTGAGGGCTTGAATGTTTAATTAATAATTCATTTAGTGTGTGTATTTAATTTCAAAGTTTGTAATAGAATAGGAAATATTTCCTATGTGTATAGATCCACACACTCACACTTTCCAAAAACGTCATAGTTGTCCCCAGTAAATTAGAAAAATTTCTTATAATTGAGTAAAAGCAGTATTTAGCTTTAGGGAAAAAAATATTAGTCTATAGAAATATTCATCAGGTGTGGTTTTTGCTATACTAATTCATAGTCACAAATATTAATTTAACATTGTTTTCAATTTTTTTATTGCATATGGTAGCGAGCAGAGCAAATTTATGGAAACTATTTCAAACTTTTGATTAGTGAGCAGTTATCATTAAGGCTTTTTATGTAAAAAGAACCTTGAGTTTCCTGGGGAGAGTTCTTTTGAAGTCTATATATAAAGAGAGATAATCTTTAATTTTAACTCCAAGGCATGTGGTCATAGAAGTTTGCATGTTGACTAAAAGTATGTCTTAGTTTTATTATCTTACAATCTAAGATAATGTTCTTCCACTTAGTCATTCATAGCGATATGTATTTAAAAGGAATTTCTGCAAATATTTAATAATCATTGAACTTTTACTTAATGAACTTTTTGTTTTAATAATTAAATTATATTTCTTTTTATTATATTTGAAATGAGTTAAATGTTTTTATTTTTGAATAAAAATAATTTATCCTGTTGTATCATACTATTCATGTCACTTTTTAGGATATCTTTTATAAACAGTATAACAATAAAACTTTTTTTTTTTACAGTCATGGTTTAAACTAGATTTTTCCAATTATAGGAAGCACCGCAGCTTTGAATTACAATTTGTTAATATGACTTATTTTCTCTTTTAATGTTGTAAAAACATGAAGGAGAAATCAAAATGTTATAATTTATGTTTGATAATTATTCCTGTAATTTTTTTCTTTTGCTTACTTTTAGTTGATCCCATTCTTTAAGAATTAAATCAGATATTTAAAAAATTCCTATTTTGTTTGGTTTACTTATTATTTTTTGGCAATTTTATGTCATACTAAAATAGATCTTAGGTAATACATTGAAATAAAACTTTGTTTAAAGGAGAAGACAACAGAAAAAAAAAAAAAGAAAAACCCTGCAACTATTAAGCAATAACTTCTATATTGGCTAAGAATCTAGTCTGTATAAATATGTTTCGTTTTCTCTACATCAATAAACTGAAACATTTGAATTTACTAATGCCTTGTTTTGAATGAAGCAATAATTATATACATTTTTCATATAAATATATGGATTCCTTTTAAGTTATTACTGCCATGTATTTATTTTTTCCTTGCATGTGTGTCTTTAAAAGCTTTTTAATGTCATCTAAATTATTAACACTTCTAACCATGCATTTATTGATAAAAAGTTTTTCTTTTGATTGTCTCTCTTCTACATGAAAATTTATGAAATTAAATTTGTTACAGCTTAGTAGATATAGAGCAGCAAAATATTTATCAGAAGTACCTTCTTGAAATATGAAAATTGATTAATAAATATAAAATGTTTGACTTTTTCTTTAATCTTCATTGTATATCAAAAATGAATATTTATTTTATTTAAAAAATGAGTTTAATTCTATAAGTATTCATCACTATTTTTTTCTTTTAAATTCTAGCAAGATGTCTTCTGAAAATTTTGAAAGTTTGGAAGATGACTTTATTTCTTTAAGAGGTAGGATAGCTGGAAAAATAGATGAACAATTACCAAGATCATCTGGACAGGCAAGGAAGAATTTAGCTCGAGATATCCAAAGAGAATTGGATGATGCACAACGACTCATTGAAGATTTGGAAATGGAAGTCAAATTGGCTCCTTATCCTTTTCGTATGCAAATGAATAATCGTCTGAAAGGTTATCGTCAGGATCTAAGCCTTTTGAAGAAGAAAATTGCACAGAGTGAAAGCAACCTTGCTGCATCTAGTCGAAATCAATTATTAGGAACACCAAGTCAATCTAGTAATTCTCCTTTTTCTAGCAGTGTCTCTGGCAACCGTGGAAGATTGTTGCAAATAAATGAGACAATTAATCGCACTACAGAATCTGTGAATAGAACTCAGCAAATTGCTGCTGAAACCGATCAGGTTGGTATCGCAGTAGTTGATGAATTAGGAACACAGAGGGAAGCTTTGATTAGGACTAAAGAAAGACTTGTTGATACTGATGCTAATCTAACAAAGAGCAGAAAAATATTACGTTCCATGTATAGAAGAGTTATGACAAATAAGTTGATTTTAATCGTTATTATTCTTTTAGAAATTGCCATATTGATTGGTGTTGTGTGGTATAGATTTATTAAAAAATAATCCAGCTTATTACACAAAAATAATATATTATATATATACACACATAAGGGTAATATATATCATTGCTTATAATGCTGAATATTATCAAAGATTTACTGTTTTAGAAGCTGCTCTATTTTGTAAAAGCTTTATAACTTTCCTCTAAATGGACCTTTATTTTTATAGCTGATTTTCTTTATTTTAATTTAAAATGGTTTCTTTTGATTTTCTGAACTTACGAAAGATCAAAGCTGATTATATAAAAGTAAAGACTTATATAAAAATGTTCGTTGCTTTTCATTATAGTCATCATTCTATTGGAAATTATTGTATTATTTCCTTTGATATTTTGTCAAATGCTTATATTTCTATGTTAATTTAATATAGTAATATCTATATATATTCTTTGAAATTGTCTCACTTCTATTCAAATAAAAGAAAACCAAGACTTTTTAAATAAAATATATGCTTTATTTTATAATGTGTGAAATGACTAGTAAACATATATTTAATCTTATAATAATCCTAACTATTTTTAAGAAATAAGGCAGCTCCGGACTGCACCCAGTGCTCGTGATTTTCACCGCAGGGTAATTGGATACCGGTCACAATTTGCTCTCTGTCTGAAGTGAAATAAACTGGTAGAAATATTACTTCATCTTCCCTGTAAGGTGATGGGGAATCCTAGGAAAATATAAAAAACAAAATAATTATAAAGATGTAAGAAAATTTCAAAATAGATATAACTAATAAAAGATAGAGATTTGAAAATATTTAAAGAATCTGTACATTAGATTAATATTTTCTGCTTACTAGTAAATAATGATGAAAATTATTTCTTATTAAATGAATTTACAGGTAAATGCACCATTAGAATTTTTTAAAAAAACTTGATTCTATACCTTTTACCTACTTAAATAAATGAATGCATTACTTAAGAATCAAATTAAGATATTGTAAATTTCAGTTTTTTAGGGTGGAGAAATTGTATTTTATCATGAGATAATTAATTTTTATGTAATAATCCTGCAATATTTTTATCTTTAAACTTTTTCTATAAATTTATTATTCTTTTATTATTCAATTAATCTCATTTATTTTAACACAATACTTTATTAAGTTCATCTGTTCCTGTTCAAGTATATTTATTTCAATTAAAAAAATCAGTAAATTTATTTTGGCACATTAAGCTCAATTTACATAAACAGGTATATTTTCTTTAAGGAATCATCTGAAATCAAAAGCAGTTTTAAGAGGTATGGACACATTTTTTATAGAAATATTTTTAAAAACATAAAAGATAGGAAACCTTTTTTGAAATTTTACCTGTAAAAATGCTTGCCTTCTGTGTTTGTTTTAGTCTTACTCTACTATGGGAAATAATTTTTTAAAAGCCAATTTATCATATATTTGTTTGTTGAAAAACAAAATGAGACTTAAAGGCCTTTTTAATGTTCTTGTAAAAAAAAGTGATAAAATTGTTTAAGAAAATGATCGCAAATATTATAAAATATTTTTGAAAAATTTCTAAGCTTATATAAAATTATTTCTTGGTGATAAATTTTAATAATGAACCTGCTGATCTAAATCAGTTAAAAAATGAATGATGAAATTAATTAGCATTCTAAAATAAGGCTTAAAATTTTCTTATAATGTTTAGGGCATAAGGAATTACCTTAGGTATCCAAGCAGCAGTAAAAGATGGGACAAGTGACACTACTGGCGAGTCATGGTGACAGTCGGAAAGTTGTTGTCCATTGAAAAGACATCCTTCTAAATATATTCCTGTTATTGTTATACTTAATTTTGCCTGAGGAATCTTGCCCTTCCAACTACATACAAATTTTAAATTATCCATTGACTGCTGGCATTCTCTGAAAGATTAATATATAATGCTCTAATTAAAAAGTGAAGTTAGTTTCTGAATGATGTTGTACAATGAGGATTATTTGGAAGCTGACATAATTACTGCAAAAATTTAGTTATCCCAAAATTTAGAGTAACTTTTGTCTGAAATTGAGAATAAATACAAGGTCTCAAAGAATTTTTAAATACAAATTGGGTGTAAAAATTTATTTTTAATATTTCAGTTTTAGTAAATAATATATCAATAAATAAGCAGTAAGTTATTTTAATTAATAAAATAACTATTTTGAAAAAGGTACAATACTACAAAACATCTAACTATACAGTATAATTCATATTTTGGGTGCTGAAAATTTATTAAAAAGAGAAAAAATATTCTGATTGGAAGCTGCTGACAAAAATATTTTAGAAAAAGAAGAAGAAGAAAAAAATCCTGCTAATCTCTATGGAATTTTTGTGCATTTAACTTCCTTACATTCACTTACAATTCATTTTAATACAAACTGAATATTCTGTGTAAGAAGTTGGTAAAAAAAAAAAAAATCCCTATCCTTTTATACACTATTCAAACTGTTGGTTTTGAATTACGAAGGAATAGTAATACTGACAACAGAAATAAACCATAGGATATCACAAGTTTTAGTTTAACTTCAAATTAACCAAAAATAAAGTAGATAGTGATATTTTAACAATAAGAAATT
This sequence comes from Argiope trifasciata, assembly GCA_026543055.1. Taxonomy (NCBI): domain Eukaryota; kingdom Metazoa; phylum Arthropoda; class Arachnida; order Araneae; family Araneidae; genus Argiope; species Argiope trifasciata. The sequence goes on along the minus strand of JAPMOQ010010989.1, from coordinate 4,083,746 downwards.
CGAAGGGCTATATAAAAATTTCAACTAGCAATATTCACTTGTGTTTAAGAATGGTTTTTATAAAATCTGAAACATTATTAAAAGATAAAATAGTTTTGTTAAAATAATGTTTTAAGAGATTGAAAATTTTATCAACAGTTTTAATCTAGCAACATTTCATTCCCTTTAGTGAAAAATGCATTCAGTTTCATACCATAAATATAATTGCATAGTTTCTGTTTGCAGTAATAATTAAATCCCATGGAAATTTTATCAAATAAGTAAATAGCAACTAATTATTTCAAATGAGTAGTTTTATTTACCGTGCAGTTTGTTGCCTCAGAGCATTTAGAAAAGTGTCAGGATGAAAGAGGTGCGATAAATCAAGACTTTCTTCTAAAAGGTCTCCTGACTCTGCTTTTGGCAACCACATCTGAATAGCCAGAGCTCGGCGCATAGCTCCTCGAAGATAAGACAATGGATCTTCAGGGCCTTCCCATTTCTTTTGCCAAAGATTTGGCGTCTGAAAAAGCAAATGATTAATCCATTGAGCAAAATTAGCTAAAAACTAAACATAATTGATCTAATTGCATGATTATATCTTTTGTTAAATATGATGAAAGTTTCAAAATAAAACGAAAGATTAATAACATAATTTGAACATTTTTATTAAACTGAAAATATTTATTTAACAAATGAATTTAAATTATAACCGTTGAAACAATTATTTTCAAGCCAAATTTCTTTTGATGCCCATTACTAAAATAAGTTTTAAATTGTTTTTAATAAAATTTATTTCATTGCAAAATATTTTCAATTAAAATTGTCTGCAAGGTTTTTGAACACGTAAAAAAAAATTCCCTTTTTTAAAACTTTATTTTATTTGAAATATACAGAGAAAATATAATCGTCAAAAAATTGGAATTTGATGTATCTTCTCGTTATAGAAGATATATCTATATCCACATATATATATATATATCAATATATATATATATATATATATATATGGTTTAGTTGCGAACATGCTAACTAAAAAGCACTTTAAGCTAGAAGTATAAAATTCGATGTGTGGTTTTTACATTTAAGTTGTAGATTTCAATCGAAATTCGTCCAAAGAAAGTCTGCCTCCGAAATGATATCTATGAAATGTAAAGAGCTATACTATCGTGCCTACATATTTTGAATCTAAAATGTAAACGCGTGTTAAATTTGTGAACAAGGTTTGGTCATCTATCGGTTTATGTATTGATAATTTAAAAATGCCATGGCATGAATAAATGAAATTTGATATTAAGATTGTAGTTCTAAATCAAATTTCCAATCGATCGGAAGAAAAGTGCCCAAAATACATATTTTATTTTTTCGTACTTGTTTTATTAACATCATGTTTGCGCTAAGCAGCAAAGATCGAAGCTAGATTTAATATACATGATGCATTTACAGTAAAGATCAATCTTTCATAACTATTGCTGGTCAATAGTATGCAGAGTCATAAATTAGTTATTTTTATTACTAGTTGCGAATAACATAACTCTTATGCATTAAAATAAAAATCGAAGCACTCGTTGCTTCCCAAATTTTGTTCTTGTTCATAATTTTATGTGAAGGCTATACCTTTATTAGAAAGTATACGAGAAGACTAAAGAGACCACTATCTTTACCTTCTTTATTTTCCAGCTAAAATATATTAATGTTCAATGTTACTATCTTAAATGCGGCTTTCTAAACCCCTCCCATTCTTATAAATACATGAAACTATCTCTTTTTAAAAATATATATTCTGTCAACTCAATAATAATAATAGTAATTAATCTGTAATCACAAAATTACTTTTTTAAAAGTATTTTTTTTTGGAGGACACAATATTTTTTTTTTTCAAATTTAGTTTTTTAAAGTATTAGATAGTTGTATGAGTCGAATATCAAGCCAAATATATACTCCGTTTTCATGTAGACCAATATAGTGATAAAAAAATAAGAAAAGACATAAATCTTACTTCGTGTTTCAGAAGTGATGTAGCCAGTGCATGTATTTCGTCAGTCAAAAGAATGGCTCCTCTAATAACCTTACTTATAGATGCCAAAGATGCGTGAACACTTTGAACAAGTCTCACTCCTGAATAATATTCTAGTCGAATAAAAGAAAGTATAGGAGGTTCTTCAGCCATTTGATGAAATTGAGGTGCTGTTAGTTGCAAATGAATAATGTTTGATCCCTAGAATTGAAATATATATATGTATATATCCGTGGGTATCTGTGCTAGAAAATAAAATCTCAATCATTGAACTGAGAGGGATTATGAAAATACGAATTGGGCAACAATCTACCTGATTCAATTTTTTCCAAAGTACAAGAATTGGGGATAGTTCAACATTCCATCGATGAACGTCGAATTTATCTGCTATTTCAATTGGTCTTAATAGACGTTTCAACTGATCAATCATTTTACGGCTGGAAGTGCACTGAGCAGATCTCTCTATATTTTCTGGCAATCCAAAAAGAGATGGTCCATCTGAATCTGGTAAACTACGTATTGCTTGCAAATGTTCCTAGTAAACGAAATTAAAAAAACATCAATTAAATCTTATTCATTGAGAGTTCAACATTTAAACAGTTTATGGGATTTCATTTTAAACTTCTTTAGATTTTAATGGGGATCTTTACTAAAGAATTACTAGATACACATTAATAATATAGCGTATTTTCTCCAGTAAGACAAAAAAAAAAAAGTCCTTCAAATACGAATTTTAATAACTTAAAACTCTGTTTCACATTTTTGCCTTACTTTTAAAAGAAAATTGTGTCTAAATTTCATTTTTTCTAGAGAAGAAATACCAACTTCAAATAATTCAAAATCAATCATAAATTAGCAATTTTTATTAGATTTTACACATATTTGTGATAGTTTTAATATTTTTTTACAAATTAACCAGAAGACTCACTTTATGATTTTGGGAATAATCATCAATTATTTACAAACATCAAGTTCAATTAGTCCCTTGTGAAAATTGATCAGCCGAAAGAGATAAAAATTTGCTAACAGTAACAACAAGGAAACACAGGAAAGGGGGAAAACAATCATGCGGAGTTGCTTTTTAATTACAAAATAGAAATCTAATTTTCTGTTTTATATGCATTAATTGGCTTCTGCACTTGAAAGATATTCCTTTTCCTTTTTAAATCCACTCAAATTTCTTTAAAAAAATGATTTCCGATTTTAGATAGTTCTATCTTTTAATCATAATTGATGAATGATAAGTAATAGCATAGGGATGGAGACCTAGTTATCAAACAAGAAGAGTAAGAAAGTTTAAGAACCTGCAACTTTGAGGAAGCAAGCGATTTTTAGTCTTTTTTAGGGTAATTTAACTTTGCACTTTCATTTTATTTACAAGGACAATGCAGTAGGATCACATTCAAATCAAAGTAAAGTAGAGTTTAAATTCCAAAACAATATTCTGAAATTCTCCTAAAATTCGACTGTGGATCAATGCGGTTCGTTTACTTTTCAGTTGATTGACTGTCTCAGAAGACGGTAATTTTGGAAAAAATTTGTATTAAATTGTTTTATTATTATTAGTTTTTCTATTTCGTTTAAAATTATTTTGAAATTTATTTCGTTATATGCGGAAAACAATTTTGAAGATGATACAAATTAAATGTTTTGTTGTTCTGATTTATCATAATATTTGTTGCTTAAAAACTTCTATAGAGAAAAGAAATTAAAATAATATAAATATCTGAGATATGAAGCCTTTCCCTCCGACACTTAACAGACATCAATTAAATTTTGGCTGGAGCATAGGTATATATGTATCAGTCTAGCGGGGTCTACTTGATATTTTTGCATATACTTTATTTAAAAAAATAAAAAAAAAAAAGTAGACGAATAAAAGAAAGGCATGAGTGATAAATAATTGTTGTTTATATTTTTTCTCGTTAAGATTAGTAATGTTCATGTATTTGATTTCCATTTAATTTTTATCTTTAGTACCATCACCTTACCAAATAATAAATTCATTATGAAATCCATATGCATCGACCATAGAGAACTGATATAAATTTATATATATTCCAAGCACTAATATTAACAAATTATTAATACTAATGTTATTTGTTCTTTTATCTAAAATAAATTATTTTTATATTTGTTAATAAAAAGGTGGTTTTGGTGTATATTACATTAACATGAAACAAAGTCGAAAAATATATAGTTGTACCGATTTCGAAAAGGCAGCGAGCTTTTCTCTCAATTATTTCAATCAGTGTAAGGATAACTGTCACAAAAATATCGACTAAATAAATAAAATTTCACAATGTTTGTTTTTGAAACAGTAATCATATTTAGCCAAATGTCTCTGATGCACAGAATTAAATATTAGTTCGGTTATGCCTTCAAATTTTGCCTACTGACTGAACAAAATGAGGATTCAAGAAAACAATCAGGAGGTAGGTTGCAGCCACTTTCCATCTCGTCTTTGTAATTCATTTCATTTTTTTTTCTAGTTAAAAACGCTCTTTACCATAACATATTCAACAAAATTTATTTGAATTGAGAATGCGTTTAAGTGTATTTTATTATCGTTCCAGTTAGGCAGGTATTTTACGGTGAATTTCGAAATTGTCTAAAATGTTTTGCAGATATTCTACTTCTTTAGCTTCGCAAACAATTTTACTAAAAATTATTCAGATTCTTTCATGAATTGTATTAACGTTTTGAACCTGATTTTACAAATAGATTTTTTTTTCTCGCTGGCATGCATTATGAAGAAATCCTTCCTTATTTGAAGTTATATTACTTTTATATAAACTGCATAATAAAATGTATTCTGAAGTGAAAAATAAGTTTAGAAATCATAAATAAAGTGCAATTATGGTAGTTAGAATGCTTGTACATAGTTAGAATATGCTTGTAGAAAAGTTATATAAATTTGCTATAATTATAAAATATTTATTCCATAATCACACTTTGAAATTTATATTTATATTTGGTTTTTGTTATAAGGAGTTTACACCTACTTTGTAATCTACAGATGTAGGAACTGACCATTTTCCTCCTAAAAGTTTTTTTCCACTTCCACTCTCCACTTTATTATCAAAATATTCCTTCAAATATGAAGACAGAACTCGCGAATCAAATATGACATCTATTCGCCCTCCATAAACTGCAGTTTCAAAAAGTCCTCGCACATATTCCCATTGAATTTTCTGATCTGCAATTGAAAATAAGTCGCAAAAAAAAAAAAAAAAAAAAAAAAAAGGCAATTAAAAAAAAAAATTTTAAAAATAAGCATATGAAACTATTTTTTTAAAATCAATAAATACAAGGATATTTTCCACTAATCCTTATCACCAATAAAAATTATTTTAAAAAATTCAATGAATATTTTAAATAAAAAGATACTCACCAGAGTTTAAGAAAATCCTATCAATGACTTCTGCTGCAACTCGTAAATCTGCAGAACTAAACTCATAAAATTTGGTCCAACCCTAAAATAAATCAAACTTGAGCAACATTCATTTTTTTTTCATTGCAATTAGCAACAGTAACTTTTAAGCAATACATACTTGCGGTATATAAGATCGTCTTTCTTGTAGAACAGCATGGAAAAAAGATAGCACAAATAGAGTTCTGGCACGATTACTTCCCCCTTTTGACACAAATGATGGAGTCCAGGAATCATAGGTTCGTTGCATGTTTCTCTTCACTCCAGGAGGAGCCTTTTTTTTTACATTAAAAGAAGAAAAAAATTAAATACATAAATCAAAAGACAAGAATAATTCGAGTGCTTTCTTTAAAGATCATTTAGCAATACAGAATTTTACGACTAATATTTAAATATTATTTAGTTAATGTTATACTTTTGTGATCAAAAGACAGTGAAAACTGAACACCTTGAAAATACCATGTAAGGTTTTCTCATGTATTGTAATAATTTTCATATACATTAATTATTATTGTGTTTTGTCTTATTACAAAAAAAATAATTTTTTAAAGCAGAACAAAATTAATAGTAAGAATATGAACTGGAAATTACATTTTTGCAAATAAACTTCAATATCAAAAATGCATGTAATTTTGGATAAGTCTTTGTGACTAACACTTAACCAAAAATAAGAGTGTTTTGTAATGCCATAAAAATTTAAGAAAATTAGAAACACCGATGCAAATGACGAACTTTAAATGCACAAATTAAAAGACACAAGTAGTTCAAATATTTTCTTTAAAAACCATTGCTCTGTAATATAGTCTTTAACAACTAACGTTTAAATGTTATCAAATTATCAAATTGGAATTTTGTGATCAAAAGGCATCAGAAAATGATCACACACAAAACACCCTAATTAATTGCTTGCAAGGTTTTCTCATGAGGAAATATTATTCTCATTTATTGTGAAAGTCCTGAAATATTTTCTAATAATTAATTGTCACTGTTACTAAAAAAAAGTAAGAGTGTGTAGCGTCATAAGAAGTTTAAGAAAATTAGAGAAGGAGCAATATCAACAAAACAACACACCTAATGAAGACAATGATTATTGTTTAGTAACTGTCATTTGACATTTTAAAATCTTATATTCTGATAAAACAACAAATATTAGAATAAATTACTTGCATTTGCTATGCATCGTTGCTTGTCTGAAATAATATTAATTTCTTCTAAAAACAATGTTATGTTCAAATGATTCAAAAAGTACTCTCTTAAGGCAAAACATTTTTTAACACACATCCTTACATAATTAGCAAAAATAATATAAAGATCAACATTTATTTTTAATAAGCAATCAGTTCAAAATTGAGGTGAATATACAGATGATCTGAAATTGGCCCCCATTTCCTTTTAAATTGTTGCAGCGATGTACAACAGGAATATCCATCAACTGACAAAACTATCAATTAAAATCATTTGTGTGTTGTGCGATGCTTGAATATAGCTATTTATAACAAGCAAACTGGAATAATACAGGTAAATCGTGAATTCAGCAAAGTTATTATAAAAATGCATTTCCTTCTACTTTTCTTGTAGCTATCAACATATGAAAAAAAATTCTAAAATTATGCCTTTAAAATCTCTATGTATATCTAATAGGTATCTTTGACATTTAATTATATCTATAGACAAGATATCTATTTAATGCTAAATGAAAATGTAGCCAGTGATATTATAATATTTTAATCCTATTTTATGTTATAATTTGTTCTATAAGTTACATTATAAAATGGAATAAATGTACAAATTTCATCTTTCAGATATCCCAAAGACTTATAATGGATATCTAGAGCATACTCAATGTTTTTCATTTGCAGTTATAACAATGAACATTTGATATGACTCCTCGAAGATTTCATGGAAACAGTTTTAAAACAGGCAACTGGAAAAAAAAATTGACACAATTCATTGTAATAAGAATGTATTCGTTTAATAGGAGTGAAAACAGATATTTACCAAATATTTATTAATTTCTCATCATAGTCTATAATGAACAAGGATTGTAATTTACCAGCTAAAGAAAAATCATATTTAAAACATACTTTTATTATATGAAAGGGAATAAATAATTTACCAAAAAACATACCTCATAAGTAACTTTAACACACATCTCTAAAAGAACAGGTGAAAAATTGGGATGAACTTCAGATGTCAACCACAAACGGAAGTTTGATGAAGGTTTAAGATAGGAAATTTCCTAAAATTGTTGAAATAAAAATATGAGGGTGGACACAATGTAACATGATATAAAAAGAATATTCTATGCATTTAAAGAAATGAATTCCTAATGCTCTTATTTGAAATTTATTTAAGTACATGTAAACGCAGTTATCTCAATATTTCAAGTATGAATTTGAATTAATATAAAATATAAAAAGAATTTTCTTAAATTGCATAAGTGAGGATTTTTATTTAATTAAAGATATCATATAGGATTGGTAAAATTATATAAAATAAAATTGACAAATAAATTAAACTACCAAACACATTTTGGAACAATATTATAAAATAGCTGATGGTAGATAATTTTTCTTTTTGTAAATTTGATAAAATTAATATTATGTTGCATATTATCAATCATGGAAAAATTTATAATTCATCGCCCAAAATGATTACAAAAAACTATTTCTCCATTTAAAAAGTATCAAAAATGTAAAAACATGGGCCAATCTTAAAATACCAGTCATAAAACTAAGTAATAAAAATGGAATTAAAAAACATTTAATTGATTACTAATTATATTATTAAAATCTCTTTTCATAATTTATTAGAGTAAAGGATTGAGTTTGGAAAGTAAAGACAGAAATTAAATTCAATAAAATGATAGACTATCATTATAACTTAGATGGGGAAAGTATACATGATAGTGAAAATATAAATTTATATTGATAAAAATTACTCAGTTACAAAGTATATACATAATAAGATAAGCATACAAAATAGTGAAAATATTAATATATATTGATAAAAACTGTTTGATTAAAAAATTTCAAAGTTATTACAAAAATATTTTAGAGAATATTTCTAAAATTTCTTTTAACATTTTAATTATTTTTAAATAATAATTTTTTAAATTTTAAAACCATATTTTCATTATTTTACACATTTAAGAAAAAATTAAACAAATCATTATAAAATATAAAGGCAATTTTAAATAAAATTGGTGCATTGCAATTCTCTACCTTCTTAAAAACTCTCTAATTCAGAATATACATACTTTGAGTAAAGTAGGTAGCCAGTGGGTAACTAAATGTAAATTTTTTAAGCAAAGCCATCGTCCTTCTATTGCACATAATTTCAGGTTTTCTGTAGCCACTTCTATCTGTCCCTGACCCATTGAAACCTATTAAAGTTAAAAATCTAGTAAATATTTTATTCATGCTTTTTTTCTAAACTTGCCATAAAGAATAAAATTTAAAAGTAAATTACTTGAACATAGTTTTCAGCTCCAACAACAGAAGATGCCAATTCAGAGAGTTCTTGAGAAGGATCCACTCCAGCAGATATAATTATCAGAATAGGTTCATGATTTGAAGTTGTTTTTAGAAGATTTTTTAAATTCATAGTTTGAGGAAATAATTCTTTGAGACCTAGAATAGTAAAAATATCAGGGTAAAAAAATTATTCCATGCTATCTATGATTAATAATGACAAAAAATTAAAGAATATCATAATCCATTCAAATAAAAAAAATATTGTATATGATTTTGATTCAGATTAAAAAAAAAAACTTCAGTTATTTCTTTTTACTATGCAAACTTAATGCAGAAATATTTCAAATACTTATACAAACAAATATGATTTTATTCAATATAATTTATAAAAAGAAAAAAAAAAAAAAGAATTAACTGACAAGAAAAATCATTTATAACTTTATCTAATATTTTTTGAGAAGTAATTACTTGTATAAAAAATTACAGCCACAAAAGGTAAATTTTGTTTTTGGTACTAAAAGCAAATAATAAATACTGGGATAGCAGATATTTGGTAATATATTTCAAACTTTTTAACTGCAAGCCTTATTTTGTTATCAACATGCTCAATTTTACAGCTTGTCGTTACTTTAAATGAATTTCTTTTACAATTCGAAAAGTTGCTTTTCTTTGATACCTAATCAAGAAACTATATTTAAAATCTTATTTCAGAAATATTTAATAAAGTCTTTTTTTTTGAAAATTTTGCAAAAGGGGCGAATTTATATAGTAAAAAAGGAAGTACTTCCATCTGGATGACAGAATCATCTAACTACATATGAACAATTTGATTAAAAACTGTAACATGTAATCAAAATGAGAATTGATTGAAATAAGAAAATTATGGATTAATAAACAAGCATACTTGTTCATATAATTAGCATACTAATAAAACAATATGATGTCAATGAGTACTTTTTTTTAGATACTCTACCAACAACTAATTGAAAAACATGCATTTCAACTCTGTTTAATTTTGCATGACATGCATTAGGCATTTTCGAGGCCATAGACAGAATGTTATTCATGTTGGTGAATAATATGCAATGGCTGTTGCATGCATGTTATGGTTATTTATGATCATTCATTACAAATTATAAACATTTTTTCATTTTATATTCGTATTGTGAATAAATTTTATTTCTTGGGGAGTTTTTTTAATTTGCTGGTTTCTCAGAACTAATAATGATCCAATAATATATTTACCTAGAACTCTACTGGCAAAAAGAGCACTAGCACTGTATAATCGATCAGGTCTCAACGCTTGTACAAGAAGAAGTTGTTGGAAAATACTTATTTTTGAAGAAACAACATTTGGTAGTTCTTGCTCACAGTGACTACTTTTTGAAAAATTCTCCCAAAGCTTTGCATCTGAGAGTTGTAGTACACTAAACAAATGAGGAAAAGTGGTCTGAAAACAAAAACAAAAAATTTCAATGATACATTTTTAACTCATAAGAACATTTGTAAGTATGACAGTTTCAAATTGCTTTCTAAATTATACTAGCAATTATTATTGTTTAAAGAAAAATTAATTTGAATATTATTTCCCCACTAACGCTTTCAAAATTCCACTGATATTCGAAAAGGCATTCAATAAAAAATATTTTAAAAAACACGTTTTTTTGTTTTGTTTTTAATAAACGAATTTTTTTTAAAAGCAGAAAAACAAGCTTTTACAATTCTTCAAAGATTTGATATGTTAGAGTACAAGAACCGAAATTCAATCAAAGTGAATATTTTCAAACAAATAAAACGTTAAAATAATCAGATTCTCGATTGATATGCCACTTAATATATAAATATTATAGCTGAAATTTGACTGTAGACAAGGATGAAGTTAAAAAATAAATAAAATTTGGAGGGAGAAAAGAAAAGATGAAATACTGACAAACATAATGTGTTAGAATCTTTCAACATTTTATATTCAAAAACATTTTAGAAAAATAGTAGAATTTGTACTGTTGATAAAGCATGCAATATATTACAAACTATACAGTATCAAATTAGAAATATGTATTGACAATTTTTTTTTATTTACTCGGTTTTTTCAACAAATTTCATACCACTGTTATTTAATTTTCTCAGTCTATTATTTTCTCTTTTGAAAAGAGATTAGAAAGGAATTAAATATAAACTTGTTTCCCTTTTGTATTTTTTCACTATTTTTGAAACAATTAGAATCAGTTTACAGATAAATGTAGAGTAGAATAAAACCCAGATAATCTTTTAATATGAGATAATATGAATGGAGATAATTAATAACTTGAAAAACTTTACTAATCACTTTTTGAATTTCCAATTAAATATTTGCATATTTTTATATTTGATTTATTTTATCCATGAAAAGTAGCTGTGAAAATCACAATATATTTTGTATCTTCATTTAGCAATTTTAGAAAAACAGTTTTTTTTATATTATTAATAAATAATATTATCTAAAAACATATAAAATATCGAGATAAAATTAGTATTTAAAACTTATTATTTCAATAATACAAAGCATCCAACATTTTTCTACGAAAAATATTTATCAATATTGTAAGTATTGATTTAGCTACAGAGAAAAATTATCAAAAAATAATAAAAGAATGATTTTATCATCTAAAGAAATAATAAATGTCCCACAGTTTTTAAATCTTATTTAAAAATTTTAATTGTGATAGTTACATTTATTTATATAATAAAAATATCTTTTTTTTCATTTTATTTTGATCTTCCGACAACATTGAATGATTTAATTCTATATTGTCAAATAGATTTATATTCAAATGCATACATATATTTAAATTTTCAACTGTACACAATGATAACATTATCACAGGAAATATATTAAATTACAAGATGAAAAGAAATTTACTCTCAATAAAGCTATTGCTATTCCTCTCTCTTCTTCAACCCAAGAAGGTAGAGATGCTTTTAGGTCCTCTGGATCAAATTTTGCTTCTGTCATCAAAATTCCTGTAAATGCCTCCCATTCCTAGATACATTAAGCAACGTTAAAAATAATAATTTAGATTTTTAAAAGAAAAAATCAAATTCTAAATGCAATTTAAATAAAGAAAAGAAAATTAACTGACTTGTTCTTCAAATAGTTGAGGGAAAACTCCATGGATAAGATGAAGAGCAAACGTGAGGCGATCAGCTTTAAATAAAGATCTTGAAACTGCTTCATAAACTATATTTTGTAACGATTTGATAAGCTTTCCAATTCTACCACCTGATTCTTTGTTACTCTAAAATAAATAAAAATTCAAAAACATATTTGTAGAAGTTAAAGATCTTTCAAGTATAATAATCTAGCATTTCCCTGTTTTTTTTAAAATAATTATTTTATATATCAAGTCTAGAGATGTTAAAATATAATTAAAAAATAAAAACAAACGATTCTATTGACGAAAGAATATTGGCAGATTACAATAAATGAATTAAGAACATTATTAGTTTTCTCTAGTTTTTAATTAATAATGTAAACATGTGATAAGAAGGATAAGGATTATTCCATAGGATAAGAAGGCTGTTAATGAAACATGCTGATAAAGAGATAAAACTGCTTAAAAAGAATAAAAGATTTGCCTTCAAAAGTACTATTTATACGAAATTGAACAAATAAAATTATATCTGATCTGATATAATGAATTTCATGCGCTCCTTTTATGTATAGTCTTCATTTATTTTATCAATATAAACACTATGAATAATTAAATTTTCATAATTATGTGTCCTTTTTCAATCTGTTGATTTTTGTACTATCAGTTTTGATGAATTCGAATTATCTGTGAACCACATTTTTCATAAAATAGAAACTTCATTCATCTAAAAGAATACTAATAAGTTACTTCCAAAAATGATAAGTTTTACTTAAGATTGTTGACGATCAAAAATACTGAAGCATTTTGTGTATATTTTTTCATTATTCTTGGAAGAGAAAGATGCTTAGGACATATTTGATGCAACAAAAATCAACATAATAAACACAAAAATAGAATTGGTGGCCCAGCATTATTTTAGAATTTCAGAATAAACATAGCAAATACACCTCTGAAATACATTATAATATATCAAATATTTCTTCTTTTGATAAAGGAGAAAGTTTTTTCTCTCTCTTTGTATATGTTTATATCAGCTGTCTATATGTCAGACTGTTTGACCAAGATTTACAAAATATGTCAAAAATATTGTAAGAGAATGGGAATATGCATCTCTGAGTGTTTTTAAAAACTTTAAATAATTAAAAATTAAGCGATCGCTTGGCATTTTCCCTAGGTATCTTTCGAAAATATAATTGCAGTAAAATGATTTTCACACCATTAAAAAAGGGCTTTTTAATTATATCAAGTAAACTGTAGAATAATGTGTCATGAATTTTGAAATGAAATATATATATTTATATATTGTTGCAGAAGTGAAATGCACATAATTTTGTTTCTCCAAAAATTCAATTGCGCAATTTTTTTTCGTTGGGTGAAAATCAAGTAAAAAAAAAAGGATTCTGGCACTATAATAGTATAAGAATTGACCTCATTAAAAAGGTCTACATACATAGAAAGCATAGTAAACATAAGACAACAAAAATAACCTGATTTTAATATTTATCACTATTTGATTATAAGAGTTTTAAATAATATTATATGCAACCAAGATTTTCGTTGAATAGCCTGTACACCCACAGCAGTGGATAGTAATTAGAATAAAATCTTACTAAAGAAGTCTCCAAGGCTTGATTGAAAAGCTTAAAAAACGAAACAAGGCTGAAGCAGTACATATTATTGACTTTTCTGAGTTCAGACATTAAGAAAAATAGGGTGCTTCCAAATTCAGCCAAAGGAAGATACATCTTTCTTTCCTACAAAATAAATTAAAAGGTTTCTTTCAGATATTATGGAGTATACCTTTTTACTTAAAATTAGATACTATAATTTAAACTACACATTACACATATAAAAACTGATGTAATGTCATTTAAAGACGCTAAGAAAATTGAAGATAGGTTTTAAATTATGGAAAAACTATATAAACTGGAAAATATTCAATGGTCTGTAGTCAATAGAAAGTAATGAATAGTGATAATAGTCATTTACTTACCTCTTCTAACGATAATTGCAAATCATGAGATTCTTTCAACCCAATGGCAATTTCATTACTGCTACTTTTTGTTCTATTCAGAGAAGCCACTAACTCTTCATTCTCCAATACATTTCCCCGAGCTGATGCAAGCTCTTGGAGCAAAGATTCTTCTAGCTGAGTCATTTGCAGCTTCATTTCTTCCTCTTTTCGCAAAAGTTCTGTACGCTTTAGTTCTAATTCTGGTTTTTCACGCTGCAACACAGTGGCTAAAAGCTGAAGATAAGATAGATAAAACATGGTTAGAACTAATACAGAAAACATTATTTGACAAGAAAATTAATTAAATGAGTAACAGGGACGCAATAATAGCATATAAAGGATGTTTAAAACAATCCCACCGATAGATATTATTTGGTTGCAATATTGCTAACAAATATAATACGATCATAGACAAAGTTAGCTTCAGACAAACGAGTGCATTTATGGGTAGGAACAAAAATATGAAACAACAAAATATAAAAATTATAAGAAGTATAATCTCATAACAGAGATTTCTCATAAATAGTTTTCTCATAATAGGTATTAATGTTATGAAGATGTGAAATATAGCCAGATTTCATAAATTTTAAATTCACTCCCAACTTCAAATTTATTAAAAATAGATTTATTCTTTAAAAAGCATTTCTTAAATTACACCCACCAATACGCCAGAAACATGTTCTTTAGGAATAAATATTGAAAGGAAAGGCATTAAAAAGGAGCTTAAAATTTTGTTCGCATATATCGTAGCTGGAACTTGGTATGTGACTTCCCTTGGTCACATGGGCTACGTTGTTCGAAGGTCCATTTATGTATTACCTGAAACATCCTCTATGACTACTTTCGTTTGTTCTCTTCTCACAAATGAGACATTAATAAAGAATTAAGGAGAACACATTTCAATGAAAGAAGAAGAACACATTTCAATGAAATGAAAAAACAATATTTTAGAGAATATAGATAACTACATGTGTGATAGTGATTATCAAATGCTATAGCTGCAAATATGTTTCAAAGTATTACCTGTATGACCGAGGACAATCACACATCACAGCTATTGCATATGCAAATAAAAAAAATTAAGATTAATGGTTTGATTAATATATAAATGTAAAGAAAGTCACCTTATTTTCAAAGAAAAAATGCAATTTAGTTCTATAAGCGATCATTATATTTAAAGAAAAATTACCATTTAGAACGATATCCTGGGCTTTTCTTTCTTATAAGGGAAGTATAAAGATGCAAAAGAAAAAAAGAAAAATAATGGTAAAATTAAATTCGAGCAGTTTACTTATTATAAAATCATTGATAGAAAGAAAGTCAAAATTATAATTTATGCACAAATACCATTCTATATTGTATTATATCTATACTTATAATAAAGCTCAATGTGTGTGTGTGTGTGCGTGTGTGTGTGTGTGTGTTGGCGCTCTACAGGCCAGACCGTTGGACCTACAGCTACCAAATTTGGTACATGTATACCTTGGAGGTCGGGAATGTGCACCTCGGAGCCCTTTTTTCGAATTTTTAATTAGAATTTGAATTAATTAAAATTTAAGGGAAATTTCGACGTTTTTCCGCTATAACTTCCGAAAATATTATCGGATAAACATGATTTTAACATCAATTTAAAGATAAAAAAATTAGCTTTCTAATAGTATCAGTATTTTAACATTTAACTTAAGCTTCTATTTGTAATGAATTTTTAAAGAAGCATTTCAGCTATATTTTTCAACAATATATTTCGGACAAAACAATAAAATTTAATCTGCAGGAGCACGTTACGAGTGGAAGTGGAAAAATTATCTTTTATCAATAGGTTGCCATCAGATAGATAAAAACTCAAATTAAAAAAATAAATTATTATTGCAAATTAAACATTTAAAAATGCAATTTTCAGCACTTGTCTGCATGAAATGAAATAAATATGAAATATGTTTTTTCTTTTTTAAAAAAAGAAAATGCAAAGAATTTTTTGTGACTTTTACAATATTATTAATTGAATAAATCAGCTTTGTTTAATAATAGAAATACATCTATAAAAAAGTCTAAATGAAGTAAATAGCTGCATAGTATGTAGCACGAGTCTATAAATGCTTTAAAAAATGAAGAATATTTAGCTTTTAATTAAAAAGAGATGAACTTGTGACATCAGTGTTTTAATGTATAACTCAAGCTTCTATTTTTAACGAATTTTTAAAGAAATATTTTAATCATGTTTTTTTGAGCACGTGACTGGATAAAATAAAATAAAACAATGCCGGAAGTTCAAATAAAAAAAACTATCATCGCAAATCAAATCTAAAGAAATACAACTTTCAGCATGTGACTGGATAAAATAACATAAATATAAAATGAGATATCTTCTAAAAAAATAAATGCAAGGCAATGGATTCTATGATTGTTTGCAATAGATATATAATTAATTCCATAAATTATCTTTATTTACAGTAAACCTGGTTGAATTTAGACAGGATATGCATTGAAATCCCGACTTAATGGCATATTTCTATAATCGTTTGTAATATCTGTATCATTAATTCAATAATTTTTCCCCTTTTTCGCTTTCTTTAAAAAACATATTTAACATTTTGGTAACATCACCGAAAAAAACATTTTTAATATTTTGGAAGCATAATCGATAAATTGTTAGAGCATTAAACTCAAAAAGTTTTTTCGAATAAAGTTACCGACTCTTTAACTACTAATAACTGAATATTTTAACTTTAACTATTTCTTAAATTTTGGCTAATGAATATGTGATTTAATTGAAAATTTTAGAACGCATTACTCATGGCGAACCAGCTGGTCGCCAAAGGCGGCTAGTCATATATATTCATAAATCCCTTTTCCTTTATTATTAAATTGAAACTTTATTTTAAAACGACATATTAAATAAGTTATATCATTTTGAAAACATATAATTACTTATGCAAATTGTATAAATTTATAATGCATGTACGATAAAATAAGTGTAATAAAATCTAATAATTTGATTATAAAATGAATTTCAGAAATAAGAAAACTAAACTTATAATGTTTCATCAATAAAAAGTTTATCATGCTAAGAAATATTTAGTCTCCAAAAAAATGTCTGTTCATGATTATTCAAGGAATAATAAATCAGAAAACAGGAAAAAATGTTGGATAAAAAACACAGCTATGTTTGAAAGGGAAAGTTTCTATTCGCAAAAAAAAAAAAAAAAAAAATCATTGAGTGTTTATCTAAATAAATATTTAAGAAATAATCAATTGAAAAGTATTCGAAAGTTTCGAACTATATTCACAAAGAAAATAATTTAAAAAATATTAATTCTACTTTGATAAACTAGAAGAGTTATAAAAAAATATGAAGGAAAAACAAAAATTGTACGAGAATATGGCATAAGAAATGACATTTAGTTGGTAAAGTTAGCAAATATGCCAATCATTTTTCTCGATCTACAATGGCTAAACACCATTATCTAGTAACAGCATATATGTTGTTTCTCTTCTTGATTCGTTTCTTTTGGGAAAAAAAGCAAATTTTATATTTTATTTTTATGCAAACATTTTACCTGTCCAGTTAGTCCTGCTTTTGTAGTACTGAAGTTAACAGTTGATACCACAGAATAAAAGTTAGGTGGGAGTTCTATTTCTGAGTACTTGGTAACCAGAAACAATCTGAATTGAGGATTGTAATCAACTACTTTCTCACCAAGTTGAACAACATACCTTGGTCCTGGAATAAAACATTTTTATCAAATTTAGATCTGTACAAAAACATAAAATACATGTGTATGTTTGTTAGTATGTCTACTACAAGAATTCCTCTAAAACAGAACAGTAAAAGTATAAAATTTGCAGGTGCCTTTCTAATTTTAATTTCTAAATTAGCTGTACTGTTTACAGTTAGTTTTTCTCCAATGATTAATGAAATAGTTATTCTGTGGAAATGCTTTTTGTATCATCTAAAAAAAGTCAAATAATAATCTTTTTATAAGACCAATTAAATAATAATATAATTTTTACAAAATTTTCATAATTCATCTTAAACACAATTTGTAATAAATTTTTCTATTGTTGTAGTTAAATTCAAACAAACTTTGCTAATTCGTTCAATTCTTTACTTATATATATAATGACACAGAACTAGAATTTTAGAAAACTTTTCCTAAATAGGAAGTAAATTTATTTTTTTAATTACAGTAACACTTTCTAGTATTCCTCTTACAATGAAATTGGCAATGCATAGTTCTGATCTTAAACTAGATTATAAAATATAATAAATGATAAAAAAAGTATTTCAACCATTCATTAAATTAAAAAAAAAAACCATTTGCCATGAAAATTCATTTTGCTAAATTTCATGAATACAGCCACCCTTCCCTGCACACACATGCTTCAACTTATTTTGAACATAATAATGTTTGAAATTTTTTTTTCTTCTGCCTGAAATTTTAGATAAAAAAGTTGATGTATGCTAAATTCAGTTAAATATATAACAGAATCTTAAATTAATCTTTGACTCAAGAAATTTAAAAATTATTTTCATAAACGTTAGCTGGAATAAAAACATACCAGAAAAGAGGATATAATATAATATTTAATTCTTTTAAATATAGCATCAGCGATTAGAAGATGGAATTATTACCTTGATTAATCAAATCTCGTCTGAGCAATGGATAAAGAACAGGATGAATGTTATCTACATCTTGTAAAAGCAAGGTTTTACCAAATCGGACAGCCATTTCAACAGATGTCAGGAAGTTAGCATCCTAATGAAACAAAGCAAATTTCTTTACACTGAGTAAAATGAAAAACTTTATTTTCTCAGAAAATTACATGATTAATAATAAATATTTTATACTTACATGACAGTTAACAACCTCTAATTGAAAATTAGCCATATTTGCTTTCAACCAATTTGCAGCTTGGAAAGAAGGATCGATCAGGAAAGGAACTAGAGTATTCTTCAAAAATAATGCATAAAAAAGTTACACGGCATTCCGAAAAAATACATATAATTTTTTTAATGGAATAATTCAATATTTTTAATTTAAACTACAAATATTAAAAAACTTATGAACTATAGAAATAAATTATACAGCGGCTTTAAAGAGCTTTAGAATTATTGGTTGAGATTTTAATTATTGATATGCATTATTCATCATTAATCAATAAAAACTGTTTAAATATGATTTAATTATGTCGATTGCATATTTAAAACTTTATTTTATTCTTCTCAGCAATAATTAAATAATTAGTTAAATAAATAAATAGGTTAAACTATAAAAAAATTGAAGCAAATTTTATCAAAAGCTACTAGTAAGAAGTTAAAAAAAAACATTCAAATTCTATTTGTTATTAGCTATTTAGAATCTGGTGCTTTAATATTATTTATTCTACAGTAAATAAATAATGGACGATTTATTAATCTGTAAAAATGTGAATAGTAAGCTTTAATTGGAAATGAGCACAGAGAAATATATGTAACTAAAAATCCCCCCTCCTTTTCTTTTTTTCATTCTACTTTTTTTTACTAGTTTTTTTTCCAACGGAAAATGAATGAAATAACTTTTTTATATATAAAATTAAAAAAATATATTGCAATAAATCCTAATGTGCAATTAATGAAAAAAAATCTATAACTCACATGTAAAATACAAATAGCATTTTCTATAGACAACTCATCAGAAGGCAATCCCTCATTTTTCCAAACTAATTGCTCTCTTTCTGTACTTAATGTTTGAGCTAAAGAGAACTTGTCGAGTCCAAAGTCCGAACACCATTTCTCTACCACAGAACATCTCTTGTTTTCAGGCTCTGCACTCAAATATGTAATAAAGGCGGCAGCCAAAAGGGCTTTCATAGGTAATTCCTCCAGTTGTTGATCAATTTCTTGTAACTAAAAAAAATTTTTTTCAATCATTAGGTAATAAATCATAAAATATTAGTTCAAAAATCATTGTTATTTATATACATACACTGAGTAACAATCAATAAAGCAATAAATAGATTTTAATCTGAAAAAATTACATCTATTTTTCAAATTTCTAGTTCAATAACCTATAAATGAGTTTAAAGACATCACGGAAAATTATAAGAATGGATAAAGATATTCCTCTTTTGAGAACTTAGCATTCTTTTAACTAATATTCATAACATTGAAATAACATTCACACGCATTCATAGCAAAATAATATTTATACCATTGAATTTATATACATAACATTGAAAATAGCATTCTTTGATAATTTAATTTACCTGGTAAGTCCACCTTCGATATTCATCATCCAATTTGCTAACTAGTGTTTCAGCAGAAGCAATTGTTTCATTGGCTTGTTTCAAATTAATTTCGATCTGAGCAGCTTCTTTAGTGAATTTGTTTAGTCTGTCACGCAGAACTGAAACTTCTTCTTCAACATCTTCTAAAGCAGTGCTTAGTTTAGTAATTTTTTTCTCAGTAGAAGCCAAATTACTATTTAAATTAAAAGAAGAAAAAAAAAAAAAACATCTGCAATAAAATACTTTACATGCAACTGATATTTGTTATATATTTTATTATAAAAATGTTATAACTAAAAGTCCATTTAAAAACTCACTAAAAAACATAAAAAAGGGATAAGAAAAAATCTGAAAAATTATTCTAAAAATAAATTGCTAGTGAATCAAAATGTATACAACAACCATAGTTCATAACTAGGTATTACAGTACAAACACAATTACATAAATATTTTTCTTAAATATTTATTTCTTTAACCCAAAAGTCAATTCTTTAATAACAATAACAATTTTTCGAATTTAATAATGATACAAAATGGATAGAATGTTCCTTCTTAATTTATTGAATTCTTAGTATAATCTTTCTCCAAGAATAAAAAAAATGAATTAATAAAGAATTTGAGCATATTAAATGCCCACTATATAGCATTCTGAATTCTATCATTATTTTGTTATTTCTAATTTATTCAGAGATTGAAAAAAAATATCGTATCTGAAAATTATTATTATAATGACTACTAAATGAAAATACCAAGGTTTAAAATAATAATAAAAAATATATACTGCTTCAATTTTGCTTGTTCCTTCTCTAAAGGTTTGATCTTTTCCAAAACTCTAGAATAGATAACATTAGCTTTCACCCAAGCAGCTAATGGTGCAGCAGCAGCTGATGCTCGCTTTGCATTCTAAAAAGGCAATGAAAAAAAAAAAAAAAAGATTATTTAAATAAAGCAAACAAAATCATAAAAAATGTTATTTAATAAAAATTTAAAACCCCAATAGTAGTAAGTCTAGAATATTAGTTCATACATTTTTTTATAAATCTAAATTTAAAAAATGATATATATTATAATTAGATGCCTCTTTAATTCTTAATTAATTGTATATTTATAATTAAAAATGCACTCATGCAACTTAAAATAAAAGATATTTCAATGTTGTAAATGATATAAATGTAACAAAATTTTTTGATGATATGTAACAAGTTTTCTTATACTCTGAAATGACTTCAACTTTTTAAAATAATTTTTTTAGGAATAAGGGGAAAAAATCATCCACATCGAAGTGTTTCACAGTCTTTTGATTTCCACTACTATGGAGATAATGGGTCATCATTACAATAATCGACTAAATTTGCTATTACTCCACTCAATAAAAGCTATCATTTTTATTTAATGGGAAGATGTTGAACGTACAAATTTGTTTACAACTATGCAATAGCAAGTAAAATATAAATAACATAAATTTTACAAAATCAAATTGTCTTCAAGAAATATCATTACATTTTAATTAATAAAAGTAAACATTATTTTTATATTATTTAAAAAGCTGTCATTATTAAGTTTAGAAACTTGGATTATTGAACTCCAGAGCATTTATTTGCTAATTGAAGTATAAAATAAATAAATAAATCCATTTTTTAATGCTTGAGCAAAATTTTGTAACTAGCCATAATAAATAATCATACAACATGTGAAATAGATGATAATTATGATGATATCTGGAATCTTGACCTCTTAAATGTATAGGAATTAGGCAACATCTTTCTGATTTATTTAATAAATGTTGTATTACTTTCAAAGGTTCAGGCAAGTGCTGACAATATGATTTTCCTAATTAACATGTATTTGCATATCGTGAATTAGAATCTAATTTTCCTTTATGGGAATTCTAATCAACATGAAAAAATTTACACTGATTTATTTAAAATAAGATAACAGAAAGGAATTTTGTATTTTTTTAGTGAAAATTTTTAAAAAAAAAATTACCGTAACGGAATGAATTAAAAGGTTCAAAAGAAAGGTTTTAAACTAAAGAAATTCGACCAACCTTTGAATCAAACGATTCTGCATTTTTCTTAAGCAACTTTTCAACACTTTCCCTGATTTCAGGGGATATATTACGAGCATCAAATGCCAATATCTCCTCTTTAATACCTCTTTTCGATAAAAAGCTGAAATGAATTATTCCAAATGAGATTACATTAGTTTGAACAATATAAATTACATTAATATAGAATACCATACATTTCACTTTACCTTTTCATGCTGACCCAAGAAGTATCGAAAATTCCCATAAGACGTAATACACCTTCTAATATATCTCGAATAACATCAGGCGGAGCACGGAGAGATCGTATTTCAGATAATGATTCAGATTTTATATTTCCTACAGCAGATTTAGCTAAAAATGAAAAGTTAAAATAAATTTGTTGTAAATAAATCATATCATTTTAAATTGTCTATTTTAGATTATAGAAGAAAAAAATGTTACAGATATAAATTTACTTCAGAGAAAACAGAGTAAATTTACATACAAATATAAAACAGAAACATTTTGAACAAATAAAGTATTAAGAGTGTTATAGAAAATGTAAATAGTCTGTAATTTATCTGGGTAGTTAATAAAATAAAATGTATCAAATTTGCTTTTCAAAAATGCTATCAATAGTATGTTATAAGTCAATTTTATTTTTAAATCCTTCTTTTTGAAATAAATTTTATGATCATACTGATCTAAAACTAAAATCACAAGTATTATTCAGTCTAAACAAAATTATTATTCCAAATTCATTCACAACATGCTGAATGTTTTGAAAATAAATCAAGTTTCTTTCAATAACTATAATATATAAATAATTATATAATATATAAATAATAAATATAAATAATAATATAATATATATATAATAAAAACTAGAAAACCGGTTCAAAATGAAAAGCCAAATAATTATTATTATTATTATATACAGGTTAATAATACCAACATTTGAGATTAATTTATAGTAATATATGAAATTTTGGGAATAAACCAAAATTTCAGTTGGATTCTCTAATTTATATTATTTTATTAAATAAATTCTAATAATATCTTTTAATACTATGATAAATACATGACATCTAATCATTACGTACTACGTTATAACCTTTGACAATTTGAATAAGCAGGAAAATATTACAAAAAGTGATCTGAATT